>JANHGL010019182.1:0-16565 GCA_024611195.1 Ceyx melanurus | reverse complement strand
ATGACACTGAGCAGAGTCTGGCTCCATCCTCCCTACACTCACCCTTAACATATTGATAGACACTGCTGAGCTCCCCCTCAGTCTCCTCTTCTCCAGGCTAAAGAACCCCAGCTCCCTCAGCCTCTCCTCAGCAGGGAGATGCTCCACTCCCTTCAGCACCTTGGTGGCCCTGTGCTGGATACAGCTTCAAGACCATCCCAAGGAAGCCAAGGCTGGTTCTCCACCAATTTTCTAGGCACAGCAAGCAGAGATGTTTTTAAACCTGAAAACTCTGTGGCAGCTGACAGTGTGATCTCCCAACATGGCCACGAGTTTATTTTGGATCACAGCTGATTGCATGTGCCCCAAGACTCCAGCACAGGGAAATAACCTCTCCTTACTTTGAGTGGAATAAAGACAATTTTCAGCACTAACCCATGGCCGTAAGAGCTGCACAGCAGGGAGGGAGAGAGGGGAGAGCTAATTTCTCTGCAAGATGATGGAGGGAAGATAAGATTGCAGGATGCAGACAGCACCTACCACACTGTGACCATCACCTGATGGGTCTCCCTTAACCTGAGAGGACAGAGAGAAAAAGGAGGGGATGCAAAACCCTTTTTGGCCAAGCAGTTTCCTTCTCCACTGTGTGCTGAGGGAACAACACCAATGCAGCACTTGACCAGAAAGGCTTTTTCTACCAAACACACAGCTGCCCTCGAAATCCTTATTTTTGTTAACCACGGGGTTTACAGCTTCACTCTGGAGGAAGGGGTCATGCCCAGTGCCCACCCCCGGGAGGAAGGGAGTGGCACAACCCTTATTTACCTTCCCCATCTCCCCGTGTCACCTGGGTAACCGGGTGGCTAATCAGTGACACAGAGGAGCCTCCCCCCCATTGAGATCCTGCACGAGAGGGTGTTGAATTCAGGGCCATTCTGCTCCTTTTGTTCCGCCCTTTAGGGGAGGAGGTCTCCTGCTTTACCCCCCCTATTTCACCCCAGCATATGGCCCAGCTCCTGCCTGCTGCAGCTGGCCGAGGTGGGGGGTGTTTCTGTTTTGTCTTCAGAGCCGTGAATAGATTGGGATGGTGTGAAAAGCGGGGTACAGCAGCCCCTGCCTGGCTCTGTGTGTGTGTGTGTGCACACTGGCCATTTGCTACGTTACAACTTCCCAGCAAGGTGACCCAGGAGGGTACAACGTGTGTGCTGTTCCATCCTGAATGGGCAAGCTGTTGAGCACAGAAGGAAACAGTAAATAAAGGAGTAAATCAAGGGCTGGCTGTTTGTATTGTTCCAAAAACAGCTCACCGGGGTGGATCAGAGGGAAATAAAAGCACCTCTGCTCCCATGTACTGCAAGAGTAAAGATGGATCAAAACCTGCTCTGTAGCAAAAAGTTACAGGGTTCAGTTACTTAGGTTTTGAACATTAAATTCAAACCACTTCCCTGCAATAATATGCACATTGCCTATCATATAAATTGCATATTCTCCTTGGCTTGCTGCCCCTCTCACGTTTGGGATGTAACAAACTCAACAGAAGAGACAGGATCTGATCTCATCTTTGTATAAACCAAAGGCAAAAAGCCCACAGTAAACACCAGCAGGTCAGGATTGATCCCTCACAGGGTGTGTTGATCTGTGGACTGGAGTTGGCACAGAGGTGTTGCCTTCACCTGCTAGGCTAGACCATCATCACCCTCCTAACCCCTGCTGACAATGACAAGAAGTGAATTCTTTCTAAAAGTCTCTTGTAGCCTTGTATAAAAAGGGTGTTGTGGCTCCACTTCTCTCCCAGGGTGTAAAGAAATGACAGAGCTCAGCGACTCTAAATGAATATTAAGGTTCAAGTCTTGAACAGAAATACCTTATTTTGTTGTTAATAACCCTAACTGCATTATAATGCAATTCAGTTAATTCAAAAGCTGTGTTTAGTGACAAGCTAGAAAATCTCATTCAGCCCTGGTTCAAGTTCATGCTCCAGGGATGCTGGTGCTGAAACATGTAACATGGGACTTTCAGCAGAGCCTGAGCCCTGTTCTTTGGCTTGAACCCAACTTTTGGGAGTTCACACCTGTGCTTTGTGCTACTATCAATTTACATTTTTACTCCTAAAAACAAGGGGAAAAAAAGTTTTGAGCCCCAGTCTTGAGAGCCAGTTTTCCACAGAGCTAAGCTGTCTGTGAAGAGTTAATTAATTAGCACATGTGCAATATTCTACAGACTTATAAAGAGTAAAAATGTATATGATGTGCTCACCTGGTTACTTGAGTGCTCAACTAAGTGATGAGAAACTAGGAAATGCATAATCTTGAGGAGAGCAGAGAGCAAAATAAAGATGTAGTAAAATTTCATCCCGATGACTGAAGAAGCTACAGAATCTTGTTTCTACCTCCAGCTTTTTAGTATCAGTATTTTGAAAACTATTTTCTTTTTAACTTCTCAAAAAAATCAGAAAGTAACAAAGACAAACCAAGCTTCTCCAGACTCATCTCTCCAGGCACTCTTGTGTGCAGCAGCAGATTATCCACGTGGACATCTCCCATTGAAGTAAAGCAGATTTGGTTGGAAATTGCTGCTGGTAGAATTTCTACTGCTGGAAAATGCTCTGAACACAGCTGAATTTGTAAAGGGCTGCCTCCCCCAGCACCCAAACAGCAGGGACACAGCCACGGTGATCTAAATGTGCTAATCCCAGCACGCTGTATTCCCACTTCTCCCTGGATCAAATCGTTCTAAAGGGTTTTCAATATACAAGTTAATTAGCTACAATGAAGCAGCAGAGTAACATCTAATGAAGACCTGGGCTTAAAATACCAGCAGTGGGTTGTTGTGCCCTTTCCTCTCTCTCACACTGACACTCCTTCAATGGGTTCCAGAAACAGTTCAACTATAATTTCACAAGAGAGAGAAGGCACTTAATGCGCAAGATTGTTTTGATCAAATGCTAAACACACTGGACATCTTTAAATAGGCATATTCCACATAGTCTGTATTAGCACCTCAAAATATTCTGTATTAGTACTTCAAAATACTGCTGCTGTACAGGATCTATCTAGAAATATAGACACTTGAAACAAGAATATGATAGTGTTCTCTTACTGAACGCATATTATATTCTAATTGCATACTCAATTTCCTCATTTCTTCATAACCATCAGTGCCCAGGAAAGCAGCTATGTACATTCCACTCCAGCACTTGAATCCCTCTAAAACTAACTGTGGAAGAAGTTAAAAAGGCAGAGAGAAGATAAAAAAACCAAGAAGAGTCAACTTAATTACCTGAGACAGATCTGCTCCTCTCAGGAAACACTGAGTTGCTACAGTTGCACGTTTCAGATTTAACTAAGAAATGAAAAACCCTAATTAATTAAATTAAGGTCCTGATCCTGACTGGATGAGAGTCCAGCCATGTGAACCTTGGAGTGGGACTGAACACTCCCTCCTGCTGCCGGTGGAGAATGAAGCTCATCTTGTCACCCCACCACTTCATTAGCACCTTCTCCAGCACATTATCTTTGACCTAATCCTCCTGTCACTTTAGGGATTCAGGGTCATCAGAGCACTTGAAGGGTCGATGTTATTGTTGGGGAGGTGTGAATTGATCACTAAGATGACAACTGGTGCCAAGTGTACTTTATTAGCCTGCTGCTTTGCCTTTTAATTGCTGCTGATTAGCCTGCCTGTTGGGAGGGAAATTTGGATTCCTCCTGCCAATGCTCCCTACCAGACCATCTACCCATTACTTTCCCTCCTCCCCCCACACAGACCACTGGATGTTCACCACCCTCTATATCTGTGAGTTAAAAAAAAACCTTTAACCCTCCCCCTGCATTTTGTTTAGCTTTGTATTGATAGCACAATTCATCTATTAAAAAAAATAAATTTCCAATTGATTCTTTTCCTTCCCAAAGGCATGAACAGGATAATTTATTTTTTTTTCCAGAAATCCCAATTTAGACATGGCTGTTCCTACTATTTGAATGGATTCCCCAGAGGATGTGCTTGCTCTCCAAATATCTCATCACATTTAAACTGCACATTAAGCCAAACTAACAAAAAGGGAATAAAACTAAATTCAACTTGTGCACCTTGCCAGAGTTCACATGCTTCAAGTGTTCACTGCTGTTGACCATGAGAATGGAACTTTGAGGGCCAGCAGCAAGTTATACTCCATTTGGAGTCTTACAGAACTCACTGGTTAAAGAGGGAAAAATAATAAAGAGTAAAAAAAAAACAATTTTTTTTTTTCAATCTAGCTAACCAGGATAGGGGAAAAATCCTATTGCAGTATAAATGCCCTGACATACTTGTTCAACAGTGACAATATTTGCATTGTCTGCTTTGTTTCATACCAGGTTAAAGAGATCTCTAAGGGATGGTGCTTAGCAGGAAGATAATATCAGTGCAGATCCCTGTAAGCTGTCTGCTCACTGTCATCAACACTGGTTCAAAAATAACAAGGACAATGCAAACAGCTCCCAGATCTCCTGTGCCTATTCCAAAACCCACATAAAAATCAGTCTCTGGGTGACACTCCCTTCCCCAAACCAACTGCTAAACCTAAATCAGCAATAAATGAGAACTTTATCAAATGCCTCATCTTGATTTGTGCACTGAGACATGAATCTAGCTGCTCAGGATGGATATTTGACCTTCCTGGAGTCATCTGTTCAGGGTTATTTACAGGATCAGTATTTCACATCCCAATTTTCAAGGGTGACACATTTCCCATGAAGAAAAGCTGCTGAATAAAATTCAGGGACTGGCTCTTTGAAGTTTTCTGTTGACCACAGTTAAATTCAAAGAGCTTGTGCAATCATTTGATCCCTCCTTTTTAACTATGCTTACGTCGAACTTTGCACAGGAATTTTGTTTGCTTATTAAAGAAAAAAGCTTGAAGGTGATGGGAACTTTTAATTACCTTTTAATATACAATGGTATTTGTTGTCCAAGTGTTTGATTTTTATAGATAGTTGTCTTCACATAGTCCTGTGCAGGACAAATAAAAATCCTCCACAGGTCAACACAAAGCACATCTGCTCCTGCCTGGAGTGTGGTTTGGTCTTCTGACTCCACTGTCTTGTGCAGAAAGAAATTCTGCTGTTGGGAAGGAAGTTTCCACAGACCCTATTTTAAACTGCAGCTTTAACTTTGCTAGTTTGGGGTTTAAAACATATTAATTGAACAAAAGCAAGGCCCACGTAGTCAATGTCATTTCAGCGTGAGTGACCCACCTCAGTTTTGATTAACCAGTAGCTAAACAGCTCTGCTTACCTAAAACACACTGGGCTGGGTGGAAATCACACCCATACTGACTACACCTGGTATTTGGTTGATGGGCAAGATAGTTGGGAGCCAGAAGATCTTTGGTAAGCAAATATAGGAGCAGGTGAGTGCTATTGAGGCCACTTGTGGAACAGTATTAATGCTTGTTTTACACAGCTTGCTCTAGCAGAAGTAACCTGAGGAAATCCCCATCATCTGGTAGTTCTGGAAATGATCAAACCTGGACATTTGTGGGTACCAAGAAACAGAAGAGAGCCAACAGATGTGCACCAAGAAGCAGAAGACACTCTTAAAGGCATTAGGACAACCTGGCCCAGTGAGATGTGGTTGAGGTGTTCCCTTACCATTGCCACCCTGATGATTCAAAATCTGGTTGCCACAGAATGTGATTTTGCCTTCCTGCAACAGAAAACTAGTGAGCAGCTCTTCCTGGAAGGAGCCTGGCTGACCAACCATAATCTACCCATTAGCATTTAGGTAAATCATAAGGTCAGAAAGGTTTTTATTTGTTTAAATAATGACAAAAAAAAAATTCAAGTAAATGATCCCTGCTTGTCTGTTGAGCCTCTCCCATGATTTGAGATCTTTCTATTTTACATTAGAAAAAAATGCAGTGTTCTGTTGAACAGCCTTCAAATTTTAGTAGAAATGAGCATCAGACAACAATCTGTGTGGTCCAGCCACCTCATGCTGTCAAGGACTACCAAGATCAGAAAGGTATTGTCCTCTTGTTGAGGTTTCCACTCCATTAATCTCAGATGTACAAGGTCTCACAAAAAAGAAAAAAAAAAAAAGCTCTGAGTATGTCCATAAATCCACAGAAAAAGCCTTCAGGAAATTCCTATCAAAGGCAGCAGCCCTCACATGATGAGATGGGGAAGAGCAGCTCAGAAGAAAGGACTCTGAACACCCTGGGGAGGGAGATCCTGGGCTACTGAAGTGGCTAACTGTGCTAACTTGATGGCACAGAGAGGACATAATCACGGAGAAGCAAATAGGTGCCATCAGCTCAACATCTGGCAATGAGAAAATGTAGTGAAAATGTAACTGGATGTCCAGGCTTTAAGGGTGGAACAGACAACTGCAATATTTTAAGAGAAGAATCACAAAATGAAATGACTGAAAAAAGTCACCCAAAACTGTGAAGACTGCAAACATCTCCTGGAGGAGATCTGGTGTCAGAAAGGAAACTAGGACCTCCTGGCTGAAAGCTGGGAAGAGTCACACTTGGAGCTGGAGGAGGACATGTCTTTTTCAGCACAAGGAGAAATCCATCCTCACAGGCAGAGCTAAGTGGCTTTCTGAGACCTGCTCTTTCCAAACAGAGCATCAGCAGATAAAGCACCAAGTTCAGCACCAGGTTCAGCCCATGGCAGAGGCCACATGTGATGACAGCAGTGATTAGTTCTAGATGGAGCATCTCAGTAAGAAGCATTGCTGACCACACATTTTCTCCCATTGCCTTAAGCATTTCAGAGTTTCTTCTCTCCCAATACTTTGGTTTCCCAACCTGTAGAACACTCAGGCAAGATGTACCCCAGGCCCTCAGCAGCAGCCTTCATCAATGAGCCTGCAGATGGACTGAAGGTTGTCTTTTAACACAAACATTGCTGTTAGCAGGACTCCCAGCTCAAGAGATAGCTGTTTGGATAGGCAAAGCTCCTGAAGTCCTGGTCTTGATTGATAGCTTAGCTCAGAACTCTGGCATTTGGATTAAAGCAGTATAGAAATGAATCTTATATTTGACATTTAAAACACTTTCAAAGGGAACCTTTTCCACTGCCTGTAGTTTCTTAAATCACAGCAGAAAGAACTGCCATGGCAGAACGGTGTGAGAAATGATTCTCCAACTGCTGCTCTGTTTTCCCACATTATGACTGCAGACATCAGTCCCTGGATCATTTTACATCCTGGCATTATGTACAACAACACTGGGAGTAATAAACAGATGATGCAACACAATGAACATTTGAAAATTCACTTCTCCTCCTTTCTTTTGGACATCTAGAATATCAATGTGGCTGGTGGCAGCTCCAGATGAAAGAAAAGGAGCTAACAAGACTACAAGCTTTGGACTGATCCACTCTGACTCCATTCCCTCCCTGACCTTGGCAAAGTCACTTACTGTGCCATTTTCAGGTATGGATGCTGTTTCTCAGGCTTTGCTTCTGCTCCTCATCTCCAGAGTGACTGTTCTGCATGTGCAACCAATAGCAGAAGCAAATGTCTCAAGGGACTTTATGGAATCCCTGGATCTTCAGAGCTGCTTGATATGACATATATATGGCATGATGTGGTAGCTTGTTCCAGGACCACCCTCACAGCACTCTGGGTTTTACAGAAAGTCTTTATGAACTGCCAGTTTTCAGACAGTTAAATATTCCAGACTGAGTCAGCAGGAGATACAGGAGTTCTGAAATATCAGGTCTTTTATCCAAATTCATTTCCTCCCATGCACATGAAATGGAGCATTTAACAAGTGTCTGAGAAGTGGGTGTTTCATCTTCTGTATTTCTTGGCTCTCAACTCAGGGTTAGCTGTTTTGGAGTGGTTGAGGCTGAAGTAGGAGACTAGCCTTAGCTACTCGCTAATCTTTATCTCAGGACAATTTCTGTGGTGCCATCTTATGGTTCTCCTTAGTTTTTCCATGTGTGTGTACTCTGCATTTTACCATGCCCACAGGGAACATCATTTCTCATTTTCATGGCCTGAGCCTTCACGTCCATTTTCCTCCTTTCAGTTGTGTGCACATGAAGCTTTCACTGGCTAACATTTCACTAACATTTCCCCTCCTCTTATTTCATTTTTAAGATTATATGTAAGCACCTCATCACTTAAACACTTTACATAGATCTTAATAGATGTTCCATCAAGTCAAAACTATGCCAAGGTGAATATATCCCTTGCTTTACATGCCAAATCATAAACACTGTTTAGATTTGATTAAAATCCTGGACACAAGTTTTGCTCTTAAAACTGAAAATAATGTAAAAGTTCTGATGAATCTATTCCTTAGTTCCTTCAAACAGCTCTAACTGCCAGTGGCAGCACAGTGAACAAGGTGTCTGCTGCTCTTACCAGGAAGATTTGCTCCAATTAAGCAGAAAAGAAAGGAAAATTCATGCATTTGTTCCAGTAGTGAAACCAAAATGAAGTGAAAACCTTCTGTACAGGTGGTCACAGACATGCATGGCCTGTTAGTGAAACGTTGACGTGTAACGGTGTCAACCACTGCACCAGCAAAACCCACTTGTGCCAAAATCATCCAATAAGTCATAAAAGCAAAGGAATAAACAGTGCTGTAGGTACAGAACACATTGAAGTGAGCTGAACTACTGGGGAAAAAAAAACCCCAACAAAATCAAACAAGCAGCAACACCTGGAAAACAACAGCAACCTGGAAAGCCAGGATCTGAACAGGATCGGACAAATGAGCTGTGGCACTCACTCCAGATTCCCTCCAACTAGTGTGAAAGATTCTGTTTGTTAAGGAAAAAAAAATAATAAAAACCTTGGCTTCTTAACTGCCACTTGCTACTATTTGGGAAACAAAGAAGCTGCAGTGCACTGCCTGCTGGGGCTGAATGGGAACACAAAGTTTCCAACACCTTGAGAAATACTTGAAAGAGAGCCCTGCTCTAGTATCTGTAAATCAGAGCACTTCAAATTAACCCCCTGGTCATTAAAAAGCCTGCTGATTTTATGTTTTGGTTATCATTCTGATACAAGCCCGAGAACAAAAGGGCTTAACAATTCCAGGCAAATAGGATAAGGGCATTAAGTCTTGTTTGGATGCAAGAGAGACATAAATCATCTGTTCTGAGCTAACAATTTAGAGAGTGCCCAGCCTGTTGTGTTAAATCAAGTACTAACACTGAGTTAAGAACACCTATTAAGGGACTTGGAGAGTTCTGGCTCATATTACCTTACACTGGTTTTGAAATAACCTTATTCCAGCTTGGTTTTTTTTTTTAATCCCATAATTATTCCACAACAGTATTGTCAGAAAACTCCACTGCTTCTAACAATTTATAGCTGTAAGACATTATGTGAACCACTTCAGTTCAATTCTTGTACTTAATCATGTTATCAGCCAGGCCCAACCTCCATAGAATCCTAAAATGCTTTGAGTTGGAGTGACCCTTGAAAAGTGTACTGGATAATCTAAATTTCTGTGGTTGTTTTTGAGGCAAACTGCTGAGGATAAAGAAAAAAAATATCTAATTTTATGTATTCATGCACATATACATGCACACTCCCCCTTGTATTTAATACTGTAATATATTCATGTACTCCATTTCATTGTGAAGGGACTTCACTTGGTTATTTAACAGGATTATTTCTTCTCACTTGCTTCCAAAGTTTACAGGAGCTTTTATTTCAGGACCTCAGTTTCCCTTCCAAGGTGATTTCTTTTGCTCTAGTCCCCATTTCAAGAGATGTACCAGATCCACTAACGTGCAGCCACTCAGATCAGGTATTTCTACAGAATTACTTATTTGGAATATAACCAGAACAATATAAAGTGGGAGAAAAAAAGAAAAAAAAAAAAGAAAAAAAAGAAAAAGAAAAAAAAGAAAAAGTGATTCCCCAAACCATCCATTTCTTGGCCAGATTCTCCATAAAGCTTGATGTGAGAATTGAGTAGCCAACCCTACTGAAGTACATTTGTCACAGAATTTGACTGGAGAATTAGCTGAATAAATAAGATACAGCACGTCCTGAAGTGCCATAAAAGTGACACGGCTGCAGGTAAATCATAGGAATAATTACCACCAGGAGTCAGGTTTTCCAATCACCCTCCACACACTGAATCTCAGGGCTTTCTGGTGACTAATTTGCCACTTTTTATACAGAAATAAAAGCCCAGTTTTGCAAACCAAGCTGCAAGGTACCAGGGAATGAACAGTGGAAGCCCTCAGACATGGCACTTCTAAGAAATACTGGATTTTTAATTAATCTCTGTTACTTCTCCAAATATTCATGTGAGAGTGATTTTTTTTTATGTCTGGACTTGAGGAAATTTGTGTTGTGAAACAAGTTTTACTGCAGGAAGAAGGGAAAGCAGTTTATAAACCCCTACCCATTCAGAAAAAAAGAAGAAATCTGCATGATTTAGCTAACTGCTCGGATTGTATCAGCTAGTTAATTCTCAAAGGAACATTCCAAGCAGAAAATCTGCTGGAAAATCAAATATCAACACTCTTTACAGTGTTGTATAATATAATACAAAATATATAATACATAATAAATCATATTATTTATTACCACAATTCTTTCCCATTCACTATGATGATGTTTGTGCTTTCTAACAAGACTTGAACTCTCCCAACAATCCACGACTGGATCAACACAGGGCAAGGTGTTCTCCTGTGAAGGGCATTCCAAAAGAGCAGGGTTAAAAGACACGAGGGAAGGTTTTTTGCACCTTCCCTGTTCCAGCTGAAATTCACTGCTGTGAAATGCAGCTGAACCTCTATTTTGATGTGTATTCTGAACACTTATAGACAAGGAATTCAACAAGGTGCCCAATCACTGGTGGTTTCCAGGCCCTCTGATCGAGATCTTCTTCTAGATGTGTGGAAACAAAACTATTTGGATATGCCAGGGGAAAAAAAAAGAGAGACAAATACTTTTGTGTGTGTTTGCTTATTATTACTTATGGAAACTGGGCTATAAACTCCCATTACTGATTTATAACATTTTCACTCAGTTTGTATAAACATCCACAGTCTGGAGGGGTACCCAAGCATCGTGAGCCTGGAAAAATGGTGAGGATTCACTTGCTGGGTCACCAGCTCAAGATTCCAACTGTATTCGTGTCAGGCCCTCAGCCTCCACACGAAACCTGAGTGAGTTGCCAACAACAACAGAACAACAGGCAGGAGAGGACTAGATGTTTTCCAGCCTCAGGAAAACTCTAGCTCAGATGGAACACACTGAAATTCGGACCACAGCTCAGATCTGTTCTTATTTTGTCCAATTTCTGCATGAGACAGACAAAGAGTTCATATTCTTACTTTTATTTACCAAAACAATGCTAACAGCAGGTCAAACACAAAGGATTTAAACCAAACATCACTGAATTGTGGTCTGAACTGGAAAAAAAATAAAAATGTTAAGACCAGCAACTCTATCAATAAAGGGGAGAGCTGACTGGGATATCCTTGGTACTGAACACAAAGGTTATGGAGCTTCTCAGGCTTCCAGAATTTGGTCAGTAGACCAACCTGCTCTTCTTTCCCTCCACCCAGCCCTAGCCCTTGGAGACAGTGTCTTTATACAGCCTCTCAGCTCCTACGTGTTAGAGCAAGAGATGAAAAACCAATGAAGCTGTCAGGAGACAAACAGAAGATGGGCTTCCCAGTCTCCTCCAGCCTGGGTGGCTGTTGAGTAGCAACAGAGCACCCATATATTTAATTACAATTGTGGTGCTGCCTTGTGTTAAGTTGCCTTCTGCTTGATGGAGTTGAAAATATGCCTAGAAAAAAAAATAGTGGGGGGTTAGGGGAAGAAAATAACAGTTTTTGCCAAGTTTTGGGTTTCTTTTCAACGTATCTGTGCCAGCTTCCCTGGCATGCCAAGAGCTCAGTGTGGGGCAGATGCTAACACAAGAAAACAAGGAGTTGGGGCCCTTCTAAGAGTTATTACAGGTTATTTATTCAGTATATTAAATCAGTTTTCCACTGGGGATGTGTTTACTCTCAGCATTCCCTCCACTGAAGCAATTTGGAATCAATACCTGATCTTGCTCCTCTCTTGCAGCTTGACTACAGAGTCTTCTCCTTATGGAAATTATGCATGGAAATACCTTTTTATGAGCTTTTACTGAAACCACAAGTCTGTATCTGAAATATATACTACTGCAAAATTTTGCCCAAAGCTTTGTCTTGGCTATATAAAGAAATTATAGGTGTGGACCAATTTTTGAATTAGCATGAAAACTGCTTTTATGTGCATATGAGAAAGGCCTTTGAAACATCTTGCCAAAGGCTTTTTTTGTCTTCTGGTTGTTATAAGAAAACATGGTTGCCCAAAAGAAAAAACCTGATCATGGTTCCACCTTAATCAGATTCACAATCGTGTCCTAATGCAATTTGTCCTAATCCATTTCTAAGGAAGACAACCATTTATGATTTGGAAAGACGTGTGGGAATCAATGTGGCTATATGGAAATCCCCTGAGTCCTTGATGTACTATATTTTACCAGTTCATAAAAAAACTAATTACATTTTAGAGCAGAAGGCATTATAGATGCTGTGTGTATTCTAACACAAAACCCCTCCACCCGGGTGTCCTGCAATCCCACTGTGCTCAGTTTGTGATCTCAGAGCATTTGATATCTCTGTGGCTGGTTTGAGATTCGTGCTGCCCTGCTGAAGACATTTTAATACTGATCTCACACTGCAGCACATGGTTGGAAAAAAAAAATGCTGCTCTGCTTGTTTTGTTGGGTAGAAGAATGACTTCTGCTTAGTACGGCAGCAAACTGCCCTCGCAGCAAGAGAGATAATTACTATGGAATAAATTAATTAATACTAGTGCAAGTATCTGTACATTCATCCACATACATGAGCCTATGGAGTTATTCCATTAAAATGATGTGCTCCAGAGAGCTGAGACAGCTGAGTGTGTTCAGGAGCCTGCTCAGAACACAGAATGTCAGGGGTTGAAAGGGACCTAGAAGATCATCTAGTCCAACCCCCCTGACAGAGCAGGGTCATTCAGACCAAGTCACACAGGAACAGATCCAGGTGGGTTTGGAATGTCTCCAGAGAAGGAGACACCACAACCTCCCTGGGCAGCCTGTGCCAGGCTCTGTCACCCTCACTGGGAAAAAGTTTTTCCTTGTGTTTCCCCTCAACCTCTTGTGCTCCAACTGACTCCCATTGCCTCTTGTCCTGTCATTGGATGACATTGAGAAGAGTCTGGCTCCATGTACCCATGCTGTGCAGATGGAGGCTGAGAAGTGATGGGTGGGATGGGAAAGGGTACAGGAAAACACTTTAAGAAGACTCAGCTTTATACTATGAGCTAGCCCTTTGGAATTGTGTGAATAAAGTTAACCAGAAGTGTTTTGAAGACTGGGGTCCTAAAATAATAGAGAGGAGTTCCAAATGTGAAAATGGTCAGGGTTTCTTTCCACTGAAATTCTTTCATGTGCTGTTCCCCTCCACACACACACATTCAAAGATCAGAAATGTTATTGTTAGGAAAAAATTTGCTATAAACATTACTGACTATAACGGATGGTGTCAAACTGGGGCAGGGCACCAGTGTAAATAATCAGCATCCCTCTATTTACCCCGGGTAATAATCAGGAGATCATGTAACTCATGAAATCATCACTGTCCAGCTTTTCCTCCCTTGTTTTCTTTTCTTCTTGAAAACTTTGGGAATGTTTTCTGCACGCTCACATCTGTGGATGATCATTTGTTCTTCAGCTGGTGAAAACTGAGGTTCAAATTCAAAGCTTATCATCCACCCTACTCTTTTTATCAGGTGATGGGTTTCAAGCACTGGAAAAGCTGCTGCTGGAGAAACAATGGGATGGCAGGTCAAGGGACTGGGTTTTGTTTGTTTGGCTGATGAAAAAAATCGAGTTGCAGTCAAAAGTTTTGTTTTCTACAAGGCTGAGAGATAGAAGAACTTGGCCCCATCCCAAACTGAAGCAAAACCTAAAAGAGTGGAGCTGCCTCCCGAAGGAAAATTCCTCTGCTTGTTCACAACATGCTGGACTGATTTTGTACAGCTACAATGGGAAATAAATGGGGACAAAATCAAGTGAAAGGCTGTCGAAAATTAAAAATCTTGTTTGAATCCTGAGCAATCAAATCAATAGTTCATTAAGAAATAAGAATAAAGGCAATATTGTAAACTATTTCCATTTTTATAAGCCTCCATTTTTCAAAAGCAAAGTTCTGAAACTGTCTTAAAAATAAGAGAAAATTTTTCTTCCTAAGAAAGTTTGAATATTAGGTTTTTACCTTTTTTTTTCTGTTGTTTTGGAGTCTTTTTTGTTGTTTAACTACACAGAAATGCAATGTGCCCATCCTGACTCTCTACATAGTGCACTATATGACTGAAAAATAATCGATTTACCCCTTGGGACCTTCTATTTACTGTCACAACTCATTTTGCCTTCGGAAAACTTGATCTTAGCAGCAGCATCAGCAACCAAAGACTCAGAACAAACTGCAGGAGGGGAAAAAGGTACAAAAAACCCTGCAGCCACTAAAACCACCTCGGTTCAAGTTCCTGGACATACACAGACACAAAACGGAGCTGTTTGCCTTTCAGTTTTGTTGTTCTTGTTTTGATTTGTTGTGGGGCTTCATTTTTTTGCTATAGGGCATCTTGCTTTTATCCTAAACATCCTTTCTCTCCATCCATTTGGAGAGTCTCCCAAACACCTATCATCACACCTAGGCCTGGACAACTTCAGTGGGCCAGATCTGCAGCCAAACAACAAGAAGAAACTTTAGAATGCTGAAGAATATTAGAATTAGGAGAGAATTGAGAAGTTCTGGGCAATCAGCATTCAAAAGTGACAATCTAATCAGGCATAAAAATAAACACGTGCTCAGCTTGAGATATTTGGAGAAAAAAACCTGGTCAAACATTCAACACTTTCAATATTTTGCCTTCTTTACACTGGCTGTCCAACAATAAAGGTCCCCACAGTTTTTATTTATTTATTTTTCTATTTAAATTTAGATTTATTAAATCTGAAAGTTGCAGACATAGTTTTTGCAAGCTCAGCGTGCTCCATATGTAACTTTGAGTACCTTTAACAAGACAAGACTGATTTTCCTATTGGGAAGATTAATTTCTCATTGCTGTTGTTGTATAAGCACAGGCCTGTTTTTCCTTTGTCATAAATAAAGCTGAAGTCAACACATGTAACCACGGGTATAATACGTGTTGTGAAACCTGCCCTGACTCAAATCTGGTTAATGGTTTTCCACTGAAAATTCAACATCTGCCAACACCACACAAATCTTGATAACTGATGTCATCATGAACCCATTAAGCCCGGGTTTTTAACATGTTAGGAAAACAAAGGGTTTATGGAAGACTGCTAACAGAGGGCTAAATCCCACAGCCCTTATTCAACAGGAGGAATTGTTCCTTAGCTAAGGTGTGAGTAAGAACATCTTAAGCCTGGCAGGATTGAAGCAAGCTCTCGTTCCACATGGAATTTAATTAGCCAAGTCATTCATGGAAATGACATGGTAAGATATCAAACCTGTCGCTGCAAAGCACCTCTGGTCACTGGGGCTGCTCCAGGAACACGTGTCCTGCCACTCCAGCTCCTGCCTTTGATGTGTCTCAGCTGACAGCATGGGAAGGAAAACCCTTTCAATAGAGGGGGGGCTCTGAAGGATTCAGGTTTTCCCCCTCTGCCTAAGGATCCAAGACAGCAGAGGGATGGATGGAATACAGAGGTCCTCCCAACACCCCTGCAGGATCCCTGTCACTGCTCAGGGAAAAGCTGGGCAGTGCTGAGCCAGCAAGGAGCATCCATCCAGGGAAAGGAGAAACATCTGACATCCATACACCTGCCAAACTGAGGACTCCTGCCCAGCAGGTCCTTCCCTGGGTACAGAGGTGGTTAAATCACAGTTACAGCATAAGACTCATGAGGGGGGAAGGGAAAGTCACCTGAATTAATGGGCCAGAGATCCTTGCCAAAGCTTTTGCCAAGATTAGGTTCAGATTGGAAAGCGAGCTCCAAGAGCAGGATAATTCTCAACACCTGCAGGCACTTTTATTACCTGCTTGCACAGAGGAGAAAACCTTCTGGTAAAGTGTTTGTCCCAGCTCTCCCAAACTGCCCCCACTGCCTTTTATCTGCCATAACCATTAGCAGATCTGACACAGGCTGCAGGAGGGGCTGGCAACGGGCAAATGCACTGGGGCAAACCCACTGGAGTCCAGGAAGCAATCCCATAATGCTGTTCCAAAGGGGACACTGCCAGAATTCACTGTCCAGGGTGGATTTGGGTGCACAGAGGAGGAAGAAAGTGAGAGAGATCACTAGGAGATCCACACATCCAGAGGAGACATCCCTCTCCACAGGGAGGTGCTCAATCCAGGCTACAAACCTTGGCTTTGTGAGGTTCCCTGTCACCATCTCAACTTTTTCCACTGAAAACAAAGACTTCAAGAAAACCATTGTGGTTTTGAAGGTTTGTTTTCATTTTGTGTGTGCGTGTGGTTTTTGTTTTTTGTTTTTTTTTTTTGTCCTTACTCTAATTTTTATTTTATATTATTTTATTTTGGGTTTTTCACCTTTT
>JANHGL010019179.1:0-31133 GCA_024611195.1 Ceyx melanurus | reverse complement strand
CGGCACGGCCACCCGGGAGCAGATGGCGGCGGAGAGCGCCCGCCGGTCGCCCCGCGGGCTCCGCCTTGCAGCACGGCAGAGAGTTGGGCTCCGCGGCGGTGGCAAGGTGCGGCGGTGGGAGGGGGCGGTGGAGCGGCTTTGTCGGCTCGGGGGAGAGAAGCGGCGCGGCGGTGAGAACCCACCATTGTGCAGCAAGCGGAAAGTACGGAGACGGAGAACAACCTGCCCCGGGAAGCGATGGATACGGAAGAAGGCGAGTTCATGGCTTGCAGCCCGGTGGCTTTGGACGAGAGCGATCCGGACTGGTGCAAAACGGCGTCGGGGCACATAAAGAGACCGATGAACGCGTTCATGGTGTGGTCTAAGATCGAGAGGAGAAAAATCATGGAGCAGTCCCCGGACATGCACAACGCGGAGATCTCCAAACGCCTGGGCAAGCGGTGGAAAATGCTGAAGGACAGCGAGAAGATCCCTTTCATCCGGGAGGCGGAGAGGCTGCGGCTCAAGCACATGGCCGATTACCCCGACTACAAATACCGGCCCAGGAAAAAGCCCAAAATGGACCCGTCGGCTAAACCCAACGCCAGCCAAAGTCCGGAGAAAAACGCACCCGCCGGCAGCGGCGGCAGCAAAAGCTCCAAGAGCTCCAGCAAGAAGTGTAGCAAACTGAAAACCTCCTCCGCCTCCTCGCCCCCCAAGCCGGGAGCCAAAGCCGCCCACCACGGGGACTATGCGGGAGACGAGTACGTCTTCGGCACCTTGAAAGTGAGCAGCAAGACGGTCAAGTGCGTCTTCATGGACGAGGAGGAGGACGAGGAGGAGGACGAGGACGAGCTGCAGCTGCGGATCAAGCAGGAGGCGGAGGAGGAGGACGAGGACGACGAGCCGGGGCCGCAGCAGCTGCGGCGGTACAACGTGGCCAAAGTGCCGGCGAGTCCCACCTTGAGCTCCTCGGCGGAGTCCACCGAGGGGGCGAGTCTTTACGAGGAGGTGCGGGGCGGCGCCGCGGTCGCGGGCGGCGGCAGCAGACTCTACTACAGCTTCAAGAACATCACCAAGCAGGGGCCGCCGCCTCCGCAGCAGCCTCCCGGCCTCTCCCCGGCTTCCTCCCGCTCCCTCAGGCACGGTGGGAGGCGGGCCCGGAGAGCCTCGCTGACAGGAGCGGACCGCTGGAAAGCTCCAGATCGGTGGTCCGGATCGTTCCGGCGCTAAGGTAAGTGACGAGGGAGAGGGGGGAAAAAAGGATTTCAGCCAGGAGAAAAATAAAATTAGATTAAAACGGGAGCTTCGACTCCGCCGGGACTCGAACCCGGAACCTTTGAATCCCTTCAACCCTCTAGAAGTCCAATGCGCTATCCATTGCGCCACGGAGCCACCTGTTGGAGCCTCTGCGCACGGCACAGAGAGCCTGCGCGAGACGCTTCCCGCCGCTGTCCCGCAGCCCTGAGGGGAGAGCCCGGCTCGGCCTCGGGAGTTACTGGCGAATGTTTTATCTTCTCCTCCCCGGCTCGTTGATTTAGTTAGTTCGTTTATTAATCTCTATTAATAGGCGGCTGTGGAAACGAGTCTCGAGGCATCCTCTGAGCGCCGCTGGAGACCTGCCCACGGCCGGGCCCTGGGCGGGGCCCACGGGCTACGTCATTTCTTGTAAAAGACTGTCTAAGGTTCATCAGGAATCAGTGGGAAAAAAATTTTTAGCAAAACTTTCAGTCGTAGCATCATGGATATGGAAACCACACTGGGTCAGGTCCCAGAACCAAGTTATTTTAATATTAGTGATTTCCAGTGTCTTAGCTTTTTAGTGACAGTCTAACACAAAGAGGTTGATTTTGTTTTAATAGCATCTGAATTAAAGGAACCAAGAAAACTGTGGGTATATTTCCTGGGCACTGCAGCATTTTGTTGGCTTTCCAGTGCTACATGAGCCAAAAATAATACTTTGTGTGAGTCTGAAAGATAAAGACAGATCACTAGTAAAAAACTTGTCTATGCAATCTCTGGTACACGGCTGCAACTTTTGCATTGACAGGTAAAGAAATAGGATGTGGCAATCACACCTGGAAATTAGTGTCTGAGACATTAAAAAAGCCCTTGTAAATGAAAATAATAAAAGAGAAATAAGTTAGGAAAATAATACTCTATTATGTAACAATATTTTCAACGTGGTTGAAAACTACAGTATACTTTGATTGTTGTTCCAAATACTGTGAATGCATGTTAAAGGGAGCAATCACTGAACTATATCTAAATCCCCAGTGGAGTCAATAGAACAAGATTTTCCCTTAGAAGTTGTAATGAGGGTCTGAAACAAGTCTTTGATGTTACTTTTTTTTAAGTGTACCCTAAAATCTGAGGAACCACGAAGCTAGCCAAACTGGTGTAGAATAACACGGTTAGGATGCACATTCCCCTGGTCGTTGCATCAAGGGCTGAGGTACTGAGTGCAATGAATAACCAAGGTGACTCAGGTAAGGCAGGCTGATAGTGTGCCCCGTGATTCCCGTGACGTCAGTTAGTGTGCCTGTGGCCAGCACTGGGCCAAAGTGAGCTGGCTAATTATTAAATAGCTCTTGCAGTGCTGCCCAGAGGCTGGGGGGTTACTGGAAGGGTTCAGTAGTTACAGCAACTGCTTTATGTGACTCCAAGCTAACACACTCTTGTGGAGACAGAGCAGCTGTAACTGCAGACCAAGAATCTCTAAGCTGTACAACATTCAGAGCAGGTCTGATTGAATTTACAAAATATGGTCTTACCACAACTGTTGTATTAGGGACAGAAATCTTCATAGTGCTCCTGGTAAAGGAATGCAGTGTGGAGTTTGAGTCCTGGAGGTCCTGCACTGCATAAAAGAAACAACTTTGGTTTTAGTTGAACTTCAGAATTAATAAACTTAAATTTATGTTTGTGCTGCTCAAATAAACAACTTGTAAGTAACTAAGAATCGCCGTAAACATCTTGGAGTTTGTGAATACCTGTGGAATTAAGTGACTGTCAGCACTTGACCAGTGTGATTTAGTAACTTGGTACCTTTGGACAGCACAGCACTAAATGACTGCAGAGAGTGAAGAATAAGAATGTGCTGTGATAAGAGTAGTTCTCAAGGCGGCGAGTGAAGAATCCTGACACTCCTGGGATTGCTGTTTGCTCTTATCATTTTCACTTTGTTAATTGCTCTGCACAGGTTGATAAGGGTGCCTGTTGGTGCCGTTCATGCAGGAGGACTGACTGGGAAAGAGTTTGGAATTTTTCCAGAGATATTTCAAATTTTTAAAATCAGTTTCCTTCTTTATTCTCAAAGTGTTGTTTCAATGCAAAATCCACCTTTTTTTTTTTTTTTTTTTTTTTTTTGAACAGAAGATGGAGCTGCTGCATGACAAACAGGGCAATTCTTGGTTCATGAACTGATGAAATGTGGCATGTTAGGTAAACCCAAATCAGATTAACCTTTGCTGGAATCTGGACCTGGATAGGTCCTCTGGACTTTCCCTCTCTTGGGACTGGCTGAAGTCCACTTCTGTTGCAGGCTGGCTTTCATCTTAGCTCCTCTTCAACTTTATGCTCTGTTTCAGAAGTTTCCTGGAATACAGTTGTGCTGGTTTTAGTTACTGGCACTTGGAAAATTTTCACTGAACTCAGCTAGGTAACATTTTGCTAATTTTAAATAGGGGAAGAAATGGAGGTAGGAATACCTTGACAGAAGACAGCAAGTACATCAACAACAAGCTAAAAATAGTGTCATCCTATAGCACTCTTCATGGGATTTTTTATAACTGGAGTTTCAACGTTGATTTATGTCATTATGACAAAACTAAAACAACAAAAAAATGTACTGTATATCCTATTAATTTTGGTAAGGTTTGAGCTTCAGTACACTTACTTTTAAACTATTGTTTCAGAAAAGCATGTTATGTTAAACATGCTTCAAAAAATCCAAAGCAATGCCTCCTTATTACTATATAAAGCTACTCCTAAAAAGCCCCCTCCTTTTTATTATTCTTATAATCACATTTTATGGGGTTTTTTTCATCATTTTATGCTTGTTTTCCAGTGGGAACTTGATTTACAGATTTTTTTCTTGTTTGGTGTGCCTTTTCTACTTTGAAATTTTCTGTCCATGTTCTATAGCTTAATATTGTGAGAATTAGCTACTAGCATTTTTGAGTAGTGCTATATAGTTCTGCATTGAACTTGTATTACACTGCATTTCAGAAGCATAACTGCACATCTCTGTTGCCAAAGAACAGAATTTTTTTGTCTACTTTCCTCAAGTTGTATTCTGTGCATTTTTAACTAATTTTCTTAACTACAGCTATCCTTGATCTTTGGCCTCCCTGGGTTGGGATTTCTCTTTGTTGCAGCTCTCCATTTCTATTCACTGAGTTCCACTTTTTTGTTTTGTTTTGGTTTTTTGTTTTGTTTTGGTTTTTGTTTTGTGAAATCCTAGACACATTATTTCATTCACCTCATTCTTCTGTAAGCATTTCTTCTTCATCATCTTAAAATTGTCTCCTTGGTATTATGAAATTTTAATTTATCTTTTTAATTTATTTGTAATCTTCACAGCAAGGGAAGTGATAAAAAAAATCTATTTTTTTCTCAAATTAATCCTCAAATTTATGAGTAATACACCTCAGTATACCTTAAGTTCCAAAGCAGTCTTAAAGAGTACATGCCTAAGTTAATAATTATCAAAGACCAAATTGCTGTTCTAAGTTTTGTTCTTGGCTTACATTTTGAAATCTAGTTGTAACCATCTGTGCTTTTATTTTTTTTTTTAATTAACATCAAACGAACAGGCATTTATACAGTTGAGTTGTTCATTTAAAGCTTTTCAGGTTACACTATAGCTCAGCTTCACCTGTGCAGTTCAGAAGAACAAGTATGTATCTGTGATCTAGTGATTTAATCCTGAGCTTCTGGATTCCTACCCCACTGCCATGCTGTGTGGCTATATGCAGTGTGCTCCATTTTCCCTCTGTAAAATAGAGGCACTGGGATGCTTTCTTATTCCATGTGTTATGCATTTATTCATCTGCAAGGTAGCTACAACATTTTGAGATGAAACTTCCTTGCCTTATAATAATGTACCTTATTTTTTGTTTTTCACTTTCTATATATCAAACCTGAATGGATAAAGATATAGATAACAGAATCTACCAAATGGCTCAGCTGCATTTCAGCAAGTTTCCCTTCTCCTTTGTATGGTATGGGTTTACTACATGCTATTGGGTGATGGAGTTCCTCTGCTGCCTGTTTATTCAGTTCCTTCCTCAGCTTAGTTACTTGGTTCTTAATTTTGTAAGAGTGAAACACTTCTATAGTCCAGATAAACTTGAGACACTGGTAAAAAATATTATGCTTTTGCTAGATTTTACTTGAAAAACAGCTATTAGAAAGCCTGAAACAATCTAAAGAGTTCCTTACTTCTCCCACACAGTTTAAATTCAGTGTTTGCTTTCTCTCCAGACCCACGTGTTCTGAGAATGATGCACAGGGTTTAAGCAGTGGTGCAGTGCACTTATCTGGTTCAGTGCAGATGACAGACAGGAATGTTTTGTAAGCAAAAAGAATGGGTTGACTTCTGCTTTCATTTGAATTGATCTGAATCTGAACTAACAAAACCAAGCAAGTGGGACTTTTCAAGGCTACATCAATGTTAGTAAGAGTATGATTTGTCAGTCAATGTTAGTAAGAGTGTCTTGCTTTTTGTAATGGACAGAGCTGGCACAACGCTCACTTGAACAGAGGAAGAAGTAGGTGATTTTTGTAACCTTTCATTTGAAGATGGCCCTGGTTAATAATTTCGGGCTTCAAGTGTTGTCATTACTTTTCTTTCAGAGAAAAAATCTTTTAGTCTGCATTGACTAGGACCTCCTCTGAACAGGGATAGGAAGATAAATGGCTGCAAACAAGTATTGTTTAGAATTTGAAATTGTATTACAGCTACCTATTTTTTCTATGGATTAGAAAAACTTTTTTAACTATTGGATGAAGTGTGTTTGCTGTATTTTAAGAATGTTGCATAACATTTTAAATGTCTCTTTTTTTAAAAGATAACTGGACATATTTGCTATGTAGGCTATTGGTAGCAATAAGCAAATGGGGAATCTGTGATTTTGATTCTCTTTGGGTTGCAGTCTGCTGTAAATTCTTCTCTGATGAAAATGTGAGGAAATTCACTTTAACAGAACTAAATGAAAGGCTGGCAGCCAAATGGTTTGTTCTAGTTGTTGCTGTGACCTGAATATAAAGAACACAAGCAGCTACTAAAGTGAAAAGGGCATTTCTGTCTTTTTTTTTTCTTTACTTCCAAAAGAATTTATGATGAAAGGTTGTTATGCAAATATGTATTTTAGGAGTAAATAACATACTTTGTCGATTTTCTATCACATCTTCAGTTCTTTATCACTCCAACAGCATTATTATAAGCAAGACAGTTGTACTCACTGCTATTTGGAAAGTTCACATATTCCTTTACCAAGTACCTTGACCCATATGTGACCCACACCTTTTGAGATCCAGCATAAAACAAATATGATATTGAATTACCATATGGCAGGAATGTATTATGTCTCACAGAATAATTCCTATTAAAAGCCCTAGCAAAATTGACAGCTTTACTCAGAGGGGCCATTCAGAGAGTGTCTGGGTGCCCAGTGCTTCTCCCTGGGCATGGGGGTGAGGTGACCACCTTGAGAGGTGAGCTCTAGCTAAGGAATTAACTGAG
Source organism: Ceyx melanurus (assembly GCA_024611195.1). Lineage (NCBI taxonomy): Eukaryota > Metazoa > Chordata > Aves > Coraciiformes > Alcedinidae > Ceyx > Ceyx melanurus. The sequence goes on along the minus strand of JANHGL010019179.1, from coordinate 24,406 downwards.
GAAAAGGGGCTGTGAGAGGAGGTGAGCAGGTTTTGTACCATCAGGGAAGAAAGAAGAGATCAACAGGAATTCAGTTCCAAGATGGAGAGATCTCAATCTTCGTTATTTCTGGCAAAAGAAGAAAAGGCTCTTTCTCTGCTTGCTAAGTTGATATTGCAAAACAAATGCAGTGCCTTGAGAAGAGGTGAGGATGAACAAGCACCATCAGAGAAGCCATGAGAGCCAGCAGAGCCTGAACCAAACATCAACAAAGAGAGTAAAAGACATCTGATTGGAGGTTATTGGAGTATCTGTCCTGGTTTGAGTGAGAACAGAACTAATTCTGTTCAGTGACTTTACAGCTCAGTTCTTCTAACTAACTGCACTGTCTGAAGTCAGCAGTGTATTTTCCCAGCAGTGGTAACACCCCATGGTTAGAGTTACTACCAAGGGTTTGTGTGCATACCAAGGTCACTGCTGGATCTTGTGCACCACATTGGAGGGGTGCAGAAAGACCTCACCTGCAAGGAGAAGCAGACAGGACAGGAGACCCCAAACCAACCAACAAGGTATTCCAGCCCAGATAGGTCATATTCAGCATAAAGCTGAGGGATCCAGAGGGTCTTGCTCTTCTCTTAGAGGGCTCTCTCTTTTTTCCCTCTTGGGCAACTTTGCCAGCTTTTGCTCCACTTGGCTCAGGTTCTCTTTTGATTCCTTCTTCAGAACATCCCAGGATTGTTTTGCCTTTGATCCCAATCAGTGTGTTCCTGAATCCAGAACCAGAATCCAGCTACTGAACAGAAGATAATAGATATACCTGAGGAAAGTAAAACCAACGAAGTTCCCTATATGCCAATTAAATTAAAATTTGCTCTCAAGAATCTTTTCTGGAATGACTGTGTAAATAGTCGGTAGTATTGTAGACTGATATAGTATAGAATGTTACCGTTTGATCAGTGCTTCAAGACTGACATGTAAAAACATTTTGTATCTAAAACACAGTAAATGTGTCTTCTAAATCATTTAGATATTGAACACGTGAATGCCATGTTGCAGTTTTGCAGTTAGCTTAAAACACAACTCAGATTCTACACTTCTGTAATCAATCAGTAAAACTCTTCTGTTTTAACAGCCATCGTGGAAGAACATGGAACTAGCAAGTTATTTTTATAGCTAATCCCTGCTTAATAATTGTTCCATATTCCTTTTTCCAATTTTTGTCTCATAAAACCAGTCATTGAAGTTAATGAAACTTATCACCCTGCAGAATTTACAGTATGAAGAAACAAAAAGCTGCACATCAAAAGCTCTCTTCTGTGCTGACAGTGCAGACACAAAGGCTTCTTTGTGATGAATGTGCAGATTTAGCTCTGCCACTTTACATCAGCAGTGAATTTTCCTCAATTCTAGCAGTGAAGTAAAAGAATGTCCTTTGTTCTTTTAGGGGTTTCACTGTTATTTTCAAAATGCTGTCAGGCAGTAAGCATTGACTTAACCCAAAAAATTAAGTGTTCAGAATTGTGATATACATTCATATAAGTTTATCTTGGTTTATTCAGTTTAGTAATAGGTACCAGTTGCTTCTGCAGCAAAGCAAAACAAGTTACTTCTAGGAGTCACTGAAAACATCACCCTCTGTGGAATGATATAAATATTATTATTGCAATATATGTCTGTAGTTAATTTTGCCAATATTCAAGTTTGCTTGCTATCAAATGAAAAGATGCAGTGATTGCTTTGAGAGAGACAGGGAGGGATTAAAAAGATTTGAAACATGCTATGTAGACAATTCTGTGTCATGTCTGTGGTGATCTGGTACTGCTGGAGTAGGGTAGGCTGAGGAGAACAGCAGCTGCAGTGGGCAGTGGGTGCAGGCTCTGCCTTCCCCCACACACAGCACTAGCAGCCTGACTGGGCTTGTTTCTGCTCCTGGAAAAATGCTGCCCTCATGGCACAAGCATCAGCTCCCTTGGGAGCCATGACACAGTGAGCCATGCTAAAAAGAAATTTTCATTTCAATGGTGCAGTACTAGTGCTCTTATTTTTAGCAAATTTGTAACAAAACAAAGAACCTTTTAATGAGAACTTGTTTTAAGCAAAGAGATACTTAAGTAACTCAGCAAATGATCAAAATACAAGGATTTTCTTAGATATTCACACAAAGATTTCTTGCTATTGTTACGTGGATTGGGATCTGATGCTTCTGTGTATTTTTTATTTTTTGGAGCACCAGTTTTGTGCTTTAGAATAATAGGATCCCATGTATGCCAGGAGCATCTCCACAATTAGGAGTAATTTTATGAAGTGGATTTTTTTCTCAGAATTTTAACTCTCAGCACCAGTCAACACCAGAGCATGCCAGAATGCAATACAGTCTTCACAGATTCCTAGGAAAACAGTGTTCTGTACACAATATACGCTTTCTGAAATTAGTGGTTTGATCTCTCTCAACCTTTTCATATTTGTGTGTTCACCACCATGGTACTGAACCAGCAGACTGCCCCTGGTTTGAGTTTCCTTGTAATGACAGAAACACATTCCTCTCGCTAGCGGCTGGCCCTTTCAAAGAAAGATTTTCAAGTATGCAGATAAACTTTACTCAGCTACAGCAGCAATGTATGTCGCGTCCTTGTGTTGCTTATCCTGGCTTTAGTTCTATACACAGGGGTCAGAGGCTGTGGTTTCTATTTCTATATGCATGCTCTCAGCAAAGGAAGAACTTAGTAAGAACTCTGAAATGCATTATTCATTGTTAGGCAAGACCTCATGATGCAAATAATCTTACAATTCCTTCATTTATGTGATGTCCAGGCTGAAGCTTTTAGAATCTACCCATGTTCCACTCTTCAAGCTCAATTCCTCTGTCTTCAGCTAGTGTGCTTCAGCAGAAGTGGAAACAAAATGCAAGTACTATTGATAGAGGCACTTGCATTTTATGAGCTTAAAAATTTGACTTTAAGACATGAGATGTTGTGCCTTTGTTCCTTGGATGGCAAAGATTGTAAGAAACTCTGGCTGAATTATGTGCATTTTTAGGTTATTTTTACTTCCATAAGTTACAGAATAGCATACCTTAGAGCCCCAGCTGCTGAAGATCTGCAGTGTATTCATAAAGTTGGCTTTAGTTTGTCAACCAGCTAGACCCATGTTATCTGGCTAAGGAACATGCTCAGGCAGGATTTCTCACTTTAGTCAAGGAAAATTCCTCAGTTCTTTACAATCATTACACCAGAGGACTGGATCAGTAGATATCCTCTGTATGCATAAGCATTTGATCCAATGCTCATAAAGAAGCAAATGCTTCCTTGTGTCTTCCTCTTTGGTCACCCTCAGCAATCAATGAGTTCAAGTAATAAACTCGAAAGTCTGTAATTCTTGAAAGCAACCATTAATTTCCATTAACAACTTTTTCTTTTTTTCCCGTGACTGTATATTTTTTTCTGCCCTAGCAGCTTATTGCAATCACCAGTACTAATGTTAGGCACTTCCCTACATCACTTCTTGCATTGAAGATAACATCCAAGTGTATTACTGGTTCCTGCAGTAAATTAAACCTCAAAATGGTGTAAGGATTTAATAATCCTTTGCAGTGGATTATGTGATTGGAATTATAATTAGATGCCAAGATAAGAACTCTTTTTGTCCTAAAAAAGGGTTTCTGAAAAGAAGGAAAATAATCTAGTCACTGCTGGAGTCTTTTCTGTATATCTTTAATGAAAGGCCTGCCACTTTATTTGTTGTAGTGTCATCAGATTAGTGCTGCTTTCGTAACTGTGTCTAATCTCATTTGATTTAATCATCATGGAATAAAAAAAAAATCAATGTAGCATGGTTTTATTTTTAATTAAGAGGAAGCTAGCAAATCATTAAACATCAGTTCATCATGTTTAATTAGCTAACAGTTTTTCTGAAGCTATTAAACAGGATCTGAACTAACAAAATTGATATAGGCTTATTAATTTATTGAAAATTTCTTATGTGGAAGCTCAAATCTTTAAATCTGACCATTTTCCTTTATAGAGACACTTTCTTTTTCAACTTAACAGAAATTAGAAAAAAGTTTGTCTATATATTTTCAGTATCTCCTTCAATAATGTGAAGTGCTACTATTGGTCGCTTTCCAGCAAGCTATGAAGTTGAAAAGGATACTATTTGCCACCATCTTTGGACCATTTGCAGAAATAAAGAACAACTCAAAAATTCCTTTACATATCAATATATCAAATGCAAATCAAGTGAACTTTGCAGTGTTAAAGCAGTGACCTTCAGCCAGTCAAGAATTTCTCTTCTCAAGGCTTCTCATTCTTGCTGAGTATTTTCCTGGTATAATGTATGGATCTTTTGTGGTGTGCTGTTTGCTGGAGAATTATGAAGGCCCTCTGGCTCATTTATCCTACTGTTTCAGTTGGGATTTGAACTGTTCTGCCAGAAACAAAAGTCCAGTGCTCTCCCTTTCATTTCTGATCCCCTCACCATTAAGCTTGCTGTAACAGTTCTACGTTGCATTCATATTTTTTTCTGTAGAAAACTGAAACCTATTGGTTGTTTTGGAGAGTCAGTAAAAGTGTTATTTTTAAATCTATAATCCACTTACTTGTCTGAACCTCAGTTGCATTTCAGCAAGTACACTTTCCTGTCTTTTTCTTACTGTACATTGCAGCTGTCCAAAACGTTAATGATTTCTAAAAAATCCCCCACTTTTGCTGTTACCACTCCCTTAAGATCTCACAAAATAAAGCTCATGAAAAAACTGCCTTGAAGAAGGCATCACTTACAGGGATTCAGTCAAAAGACAGCATGTCAATGGATGTAGTTCATGTATTTTAACTGTGGGGAGAGGACTTGTTCATTTAAAAAGCAAACCTATTATCTAGCCAAGTGTTGATCTACTTCTAGAGCAATTAACATGTTTATAGACTCTCCTATTTAGTGTAAAGGTGATGAAAAAAATTTCTAGTCATTCTTGCATGTCATTTTTATCTCTAATGCTTTACTGCAAGTTTTCAATCTTTGTTTTGGTCTGTGCTAGATTCCTGTTGGCTTTTCTCTTTACTAACTTCAGCTTAAAAGTTGCTTGATGTCTTTTCATCTGGCTGGTTTTAGCTTCTGATTTATCTTCCTCTTTACTATATCTCACATCAGACATGTGCCTTTCTTATTTTGGAGTTTGTTTCCAACTTTTGAAAATACTTCTAGAAAAACTTATCTAGAAGTGGAGGAGTCTGTGAACACATAAGAGGGAAAGTGAAAAGAAAAGGATGAGATGGTTTGAGAAGGGGATAACAAATAATTGTTAGCTATTTCTAGATAATTACTTCAGAAAAATGGCAATAAAATTTTAAATTTTTCAGAATTACTAAAAACAGTTCAGGAAATTTTTTCATGTTACTCCATCTTTGAAGGAAAGAAGAACTCAGTGATTTTTTTTCATACAGGTAGGAGACAGACTTACTCAAGTGCAGTGTTCCACTGTCCTGCAATGCTCTCAGTCTTGAAACTTGCTTATCTTCTTGTTCCAATAGAGAACAGACCCTCCCCCACAGTGAGCCTGATCTAGGCTCACTTTGAAAGCCTGTCTAGTTAATAAGCCCTCCAGGGTAGGAGATGAGCTAGGTCCTGGTTCAGTTTCATTTTGTGGCATACTGCTGCTGATGTGCAAGTCTATGTAGCTTCTGCCTGCAGACTTACTGTTGTATTGTAAACACTTAGAATGTCTTTGAAATAGGTGAAGCATAAATGAAGGAAAATATATCAAAGGAGAGCTGCTGTACTACTGCACAGAGCTGTAAATGAGCTGTTTTTGTCTTCTCCTGCTCTTCTAATGAGAATACCTAAAGCTCCAGACAGATTCCAGGGGAAACATTTAATGAGTTAACCTTTAGTGGTTAAAAGCACTGAAACACTTCTTTCAGTTTGTACTTGATACAGCATAAAATTTGTGATGACTTTACCTGGTAATTGCAAGATTACAAACATAACACAATCAAAAGCATAGTAGTACTGCAGGCAAAAGCCCCGTGCTTCACCTGCAGCTTGTAGGGATCTTAATGCAATCTTGGATACACTTGTGTCATTCAACAGGTGTTGTGATTTTCCTGCAGATTCAGGGGTTGGCTGAAGCAACAAGCTTTGCTCTGGATCATAGCTGAGTTCCCTTCAGCTGCACTTTGGAACAAAAGTTCTACTTGGTGTTGTCCTGTACTGCAGCAGTATGGATCATCCCACCTTGGTGCTGTGTTACTGCATCAGCCTGCTCTGTAAGATGGTGAAGCAAGGCTAGACACCCTTCTGAGGAAGAGATTTGGTGCACAGCAGTGTCGATGGAAGCTCCCTGGGAGGAATGCTGCAGGGTGGGAGTTGTCAGGTAAGGAAAGCTCAGGAGTAATGAGCGAGAAATCAGTAGAATCCAGCCTTCATTTAAGGGTGGTTCATGGCTTGAATGCAGTAAACTGCATCAAGAATAGGAGGAAAACAGGAGGGGACTGAATACTTTGGACTGTCTGCAGAAAGGCCAATAAAGCTGTTGTGTAGACAGACTTGGTGAAGCATAAAGTTTGTTACCACAAAATTAATCAAGAATACTTTGAACAAATTTGCATTGGCATCACAAGTTTAGACTGGCTCAGCATTTTGTGTTATCTACCTGTGGTGGTTTTTATTTGATTCTAAGGATCCTGGCACTGCAGTTTACTGTATCTTCAAAAAGAAAGGAAACAGTTCTTTGTTTATCAGACTGGCTCCATGTTCACAAAATATGTGACTGTTAGCATTTTTGCAAGTAAACTCAGTTGATTCAAAGAAACTAATCACTTGCCAGCAATGTTTCTCCAACTACAGCTAAGTATCTTAACAGTTTGGCTAGATAGCTCTGTGAGTCCAAAGGTGTAGTAGAAAAATAAGGTAATGCTTTTTGAGCATACAATCAGATTTTATAATTTAGTTCCTAAAGAATCTGACTCTTACAGGCAAAATAATTTACTAAAAAGATTGATGATACTGCTGTTTATGGCTGAGGTCCCCTTAAAGCAACTTCTGAACCTTTGCAATGTGTAACCCAAACTTTAATGATACTCAGATTTTTTTTATTGGTAGATGTCTCAATGCAAGTTACCTACTCTTGTAAGTTCTAGCCCTAATTGTCACGTATGCAAGGACATTCGGTTTAGAAGAGGGGCAGAACATAAATCTAAAATGAAAATGGAATTTAGATTAAAAGTACTTTTGTTCCAGCTTTCTGTCTAGTGGGCTGCAGATCATTCTCACTGAATACAATAGTTTATTTTATAAAACTGCTTATTTGGACTCAAAAACAGCTGGGTTTTCTCAAACCACCTTTACCATTTTCTTAAACTAAAAAGATGGATTTAGCACTGAAGTATAAGAAAAGTGCCAACAAAGTCTTTCTTTTGTTACACTGCAATAAACTCTGAGATAGGAAAGTAATGAAGCACAGGTGGAAAAGAGAGCATGTGTTTGTCCACTGGTGATAATTTACCAAACACACACCTGTGTTCTATTTTGTTATTATTGCTGCCAGCTTAATTCTTATGACAAGTCTAATTTGGTAGATTAGATAGCACTCAGCTCCTGGAGTTAATTAGTCATGTATCTCAGCATTTTAAAAAAAATTGTTTTTAGAACAGCTTGAAAGATCTAAATTTACCATAAAAGTTCAAGCACTAGAAGGCAAATAAAAAGCATATTGTTTATAAACAGAAAATTGTTGGTCCCAATTCAGGAGTTTTGTGTGTGCAAGCAGCTTTATTAAACAAATTCTGTGGCTGTACTAGTTCCTCCCCATTCTGAGGGACAGAAGATATGAAGACACTTCTGTTTTGTGATAAAACATCTCAGAAACCTTTTTCAGTAATAACTAGTAGTTAAAGAACTTGTAACCACTTTGAGTGGTCCTGGATCTGCATGATTTTAATACTGAAAATTCTGCATAGGGGCTGTTGTTTTGTTTTATTTGTTTTGTAAAAGAGGACCATTTCACACATTCACACAGATTTTACACAGTTTAGGAAGTAGTGAACTTGGTGCAATGGAGGCAACTTCTGGATTGCTATGGCTGAGGAACTGAAAGGAAGACTAGAATGTTCTAAACTGGATTAGTCTATAGTGAAATTGTAGCTTGGAGTCACAGTTGCAATTTAATTTTCTTTTGATCCCCTTTCCCTGCAGAGAGCTTAGCATGCTATTTTTAACCAGATTTCTGATTATATGGCATGTGCATTTCCAGTCTGTTACTGTAGTGTGCATTATAGGTTTGTCTGATCAAGCTGAGAAGCAGCTGTGAAATCTTCTCAACAGTGCATCCAGGCTCAGGTTCAGCATTGCACTGACATTTCTGCTGCTTGTGTTTGGCTTCAGGTGCAGGTAGCATCAGTTCCCATCTAGCTACAACATGACACAGACATACAGAAAAAGGAAAGACTTACTAGCCTGTAGGGATCAAACATACTGTCTACCTATCAACTGAAAATACCTGGTTTGAACTTGAACATAAAGTAACTTGATGTTTATGGGTATTATTTGTGAAGTGTCTGGAAAACAGAACTGTTTCACAATGAGAAAATCAAATAGATGCATTCCATATCATTGAATTGTTCTGACACAACAGCCTGAGTAGATGTTAAGGCACAAAATTCAATTATCTGTGAATGATAATTTGCTGTATAGTTGCTGAGTCAGTATGTATTTGAGTCATGATTGGTATTTTGTAGACTGTGCATAAACATTTGCTATAACAGCATATGTGAGTAATGTTTTGGTTTTGTATCTCTGTAGTATGTAATGGATTTGCTAAATGTTACACTGACCTAAAAGTCCCCTTTAAAGTGTCATTTCAGTGCCTAGCCTGGCAACAATATTTATGCTAATGGTTTATTTTCAAAGAATTCAGTATCTTTAAATGCTTTATAAGAATCTGTCAAATTTTTCTATTAAAAATATTATGATAACTTAAAACAATTATTTGAACAAGGAAACATGAAGCAAATCAGGGATTAAAATACACAAATGAGAGCATTGATAATCTGTTTAGTACATTGTGTGCTACTGCATATTCCTCCTAGGCCTGTCTGTGCTGAGCTATTATTGTAAAAACCACTCGTCTAGGTTGAGGCTGAACAGCATGTGTAATGTCTGTGACACTTTAAGCCCTTGGAGCGAGAATTGGTTGAACAGAGGAGTCTATTCAGATAAATGTCGGGGATTCATTCACATGGAAATCGTTCCTGGCACAGCTGATACTATGAGAGAGGAAACAAGGAGCCACAGGGGCTGCACTTCCAGCACCAGTAAATCAGCAGAGCTGCATCATTTGTGATACGTGTAAGACACTTTACATCACATCAAAACCTAGACACGTACCTCTTACAGTTTTAAGAGGTAACAGTGAGACCTAGTCCTGCAGCAAAAGATTAATTTGAAACCCGATTCTGATTTATGTCTAGAAATAAACCACATTATATACCATTGCAGTAGCAAACTTTAAGGTGAAGTGATTTTCACCTTCCTTAAAAACCTGTAAATATTTTTCTATAATACTGAAATGTTGGATTAATCTAGTTTAAATCGATAAAGAAAGCAGAATAAAATGCAGTGCTAGCCAGTACCAGCAAAAGCCTGGTCTAATACCCAGGAAATCTGTTTTCTGAATTTTGCTGTGTCAGTTGTGCTTCCACTAGGAGGAGTTGTGCTCAATATACCTATACTGTAAGAGTATCAGACTTGTGCTTTAATTATTTAACTGATTTGGTGGAAAATGCAGTTACTTATAAGTTCATCTGTATCTGACTAGCTTGTTGCACTTACTGCTAATTGGGATCTGTATAAGTATGAAAGGCAGCTTGTGAGTGTCATTTGTGACAGATGGTGCCAGAGCTCTTGAACAGGCTGCCCAGGGAGGTTGTGGAGTCTCCTTCTCTGGAGACACTCAAGACCTGCCTGGATCTGTTCCTGGGTGACTTGGTCTAGGTGATATTTTTTCCAATATATGCATTTACTGTCTTACACTGCTGTTGACATCAAATTTTGCACTTGGCAAATTGTTTAAAGGCAGAGGAGAAATGGGAATACAAACTGGACTGCAAAAGAAAAGGTAGTTAGGTAGTTATATTAAGATGGTAAATTATCTGGGGGGTGGCATCACAAGCACGATGACCACTTCTAGCTTATCTAGTTTTAAATTCTACTGCATTGAGAAACTGGCACTCTAATGGGAGAAAATATCTGCCGTTCAAACATGTATTACAATAGAACACTCAAATACCTGTCTAAATTGCTTAGTTAAGCATAAGTAGTAAATATGTGATCAGCAAAGAGAACAGACCTTTGGTCAATGCCACAGTATGGGACCTGAGGTGCACAGAAAGTTGTATGGGAAGGTCAGCTTTACTGAGGCTGTAATTTAGTTTGTTGATTTCACTGATGCCAGAAAGAAATAAGGTGCATCTGAAAATGAAAGTACATCTGAAAACAAAAGTGATGGGCCCTTAATTCAAGGGAGCTAGTTAGGAAACCATATCAAGTTAAAGTGATTAAAATCCTTAAGAAAACTCTTCCTCATGCAGGTGTCCAATAAATCAAATATTATGTCATAGCAGGAGGCTGTTAATTTGGAAGTACAATACAAGTGGTTTTTGCTGGAGTAGAAAAGGCACAGTAAGATAAATTACTCTCCAGATGAGATTAAATTGCCAGTTCTGATGACTCATCTGAGTAACTTTGGTGGGGTCAGGATTGTACCTTGATACATTGCTCCTTGTCATATCAAACTTGAATCCACAAGAGAGGCTGAAAAAGGAGCATAAATAGTTATCCCTGAAATGTTTACAATATCCACACAGTGATTTAGAGTTACTCAATTTCAGTGTCTTTGTAATACACACATACCCACATTTCAAAAATTACAGTGAAACTAATATGACAAAACTATAGGTGAATTAAGAATCAGCTTTTACATTTCTCTTTACCTTGTGTCTGGGGTGTAGCAAACCAACATCAGCAGCAGCATCTTTTGACAGTTCTGTGATACTGTGGGAAAGAAGAAAACTAATGAATATACTCTAAAGTACAGTGAAGCATTGCAATATGAACTGTTTCATTTAAAAGCTATAAATAAAACATCTTTCTCTGCTTTTGCTTTAGATATACCCCAATATGCATGAATGCAACTATGAGCATGTTTTTAAGGTAATATAGAAAAGCACTCAGAAAGTAAAAGCTCAGTTCAGTGATACCATAGGAATCTCCCATTATTACCCATTTGATAACTTTTTGGCAGCAACTTAATTTCATAAAAGCCTTTGATCAGCTGATGTTAGGAAACAGAACTGTCCAAACCTAGGTTGTATTTGAATTGCTTGTTTTATTGGAGAAAAAAAAAAGGGGGGGGAACAGGGTAAAAAGAGATTTTCTAAAATATGTGGGTAATACTTCAAGACCTTCCACATACAGATTTCAGAATACTGTAACTTCACTGTTCAGCTTATTAAGTAATAACAGAAGAAAAAGACTCTCTGAAGAAATAGAAACAAACCATGGGTTTATCCCATAAAAATCTGGTGACCTGATTAAATCTATGACAATGTCTTTACTACAGGAAACCTGAGATGAGGTTACAGTGTTTACAATGGGTAAATGGCACATAGGTCTTGTTTCACCCTCCAATACACACTGTCATCTTACATTTTTGCTTCCTTCCTTTCTTCCTCTATTAAATATTTGCGGGGAAAAAAAAAAAGTGTCCAACATCTGCCACACACTTTGTTCCTTGCTGATCTGTTTATAATTGTACTTTAAAGGTTAAAAATTATTAGTGCTACCTGCCCTAGGCAAGAGTTATAAGTAGTGTTAAAGTAGAAGAATAATAGGAAACTCCCTGTGCTTAAAACCACTCATAATTATATATTTTGGGTCTTCTACTTTTTTTTTTTGTTTTGTAATTCCACTTTACTCTTAAAATTGATCTGGCTGTGAATGTATCTTGAGACCTGACCACTAGGTTGTATCCTGAATACAATTAACAGTGTAATACTTGTTAAACAAGAGATGTTTAAGTTAATGATTCTGTTACCTTTCTTCACCAAAACTACCATTAGTAGAATGATCAGAAAGGTAATTAGTTTGTGGAAGAAAGGAATTTTTTTTTCCCTTCAGCTCTAGGAACAAATTTTTCATTCAAAGAGTAGGGAAAAGTCTATGCTGGTGTCAACAGAGACTTAATAGCACATAAAGCATGCCGTAAAATTATCCAGTTCAAAGGTGTAAGGGCAGAATATTTGAAAACAAGATGTCTTCTATCTCTTAGTTACCTTGTAATGTAAGGTTAAGGTAATTTTCTGTTTGCACTTGAATTTCCTTTTGTATGGGGGCTTAGAAGTGGAGGGGTTATTGGTGGGTTTGGGTCTTGTTTGGTTTTTTTCTTGGTTTAATTTTGTAGAAATTTATAACGGAGCAAATGTAGCTGGTCATGTAAGATTAGATAGCCATGTTTATTACTAGATTGTTTGAAAAGAATGTTGCTCTCTGGAAATTCTGGGATTCCTTTCATACTTCATGCAGAATTTCTCATTGGCCTGGAATGGTAAGTGTAGTGACTCGTCAAGAGTTCTTGAAGATATTTTTTGTCATGTACTAGCATGGAAGCTGAGTGATCAAAATGACATATAAAATCTGTAGTCTTAAAAAAATACATTCCTAGTGAAGTTGTTGAGCAGTTTTAGAAAGAAGTTCATGTCAACAAAATGAAAGTCTGTGACTGAATTAGAAGTGTATGAACTGGAAAGGTATTTTGTCCATGGTTTTACTAATGCCCTAACCAGCTATCTGTGTTTTCCTTTTATCTCTCTGAAAATCATATGCTTTTCATACTGACTATCTTGCAATCTGAAAGTACCTGTTTAGAGCAAGCCCATAAAGGGAAGGTTTCAGTGGCAAAGCCTGTCCTCGCCTCACGTAAGAATGTTCTCTGTGGCTTTCACATTCCTCCAAGACATTCTTTTGTGGTGTGTCCATTAAACGCTGAGATTTTCAGATCAATGTTACTCCACAAGATGCTCTTAGTTACTATAATACCAACATTCTTTAGATATATTCTTGTCATCCATAACCTGCAATATTTCTATGATAATAAAAAACCTGCCATAAAGTAACATAGTGGAAGATTCCACTGGAGGACAGAGGGATTTCACAATATGATTTACAAATTAGCAAGTTTGTTCTTTAATAAAGCATGAAGTGCTGCATTCCAGGATTACCATTTCTGCAGTGTAATGGTGTACGTGTCTCTGATGTATAAGCATTTTGACTTGTTTCCAAGCTGACCACTGAGGCAAAATTCATAGTGGCTTTCAAACCGTCTGCTCCAAAAACATTGTGTCTTACTAATGGCATTTGTTCTTATTTAAATGGTTTTAAAGTATTTCTATGAATGTACTGTACTTTTAACAGAGGTAATACTGATACTGTGCTCTACAATTCACCAGGAAAGTATTTTTGGTTTTGCAGTTTGTATATATATATATATAAAAAAAAAAAGTAAAAAGCAAAGCTTCAACACTTTTTTAATGTTCTAAGAATTATAAAAATGCTAAACAGCTTTCTCTATCTGACAGAGTGCCACACTGGCTCATTGCTGAGCAAAATGTGTCAGCCTTTGGGCACATGGACAGAGTAGACAGATATGTTGGAACAAGTGGTTTGTGGCTGGAAAGTCATAATTCCAGTTGGTTTGTACAGAGCTAATGAGCCAAGTACTTTCCCAAAGTATAGATGAGGGGGAAATCTTCAAACAAAAAAATGTATTAAAAATGTATGATTAAGGACAGAACCAGTCTGAACATGAGCATATCCTGCCTCTGGCATCAGCACTCTGGTAGGAGATGTTCAGGTCACAAGTTACAGATTTAGAATTGGACATCCTTGAATTTGTTTAGGATATGCTCAAACTTGCAAATAGGAATTTCTTCACGAACTCAGCAGTACTTTGGAAGCTTAAGTATTTGTTTATGTAGAACTTAATGTTTGGAGAAATTTTATGTGCCTGTCTTTTGTCTTTCTATATCTATCATGAGCCCATTTTAATGCCTGTCTTTTTATTTCATTTTAGTAAATGGAAAAAAAAAAAAGGATCTAAAAGTCTTTTTATTTACAAATAACTCAAATTCAGATAACATCATGATGATAGAAATACTCTATAGCAGGTTGACTTGAACTGTGTTGGACACACACCACAGAATCTTTTTCATTTTGACTGGTCTTACAGAATGTGCCATTTAATTCACCTCCTCCATATTTCTGCAGATATAACATAGCTCGTTTTGCTGTTCCTCTTATTTTTTTTTGCATTTTGCCACGTGTTACAGACATGTGAGAATGGCATTATAACTGAATGAGCATTTTGAGGAACATTCAATCCAAAGGCTGAGTATTTTTGAATTGACACTACAGTGTTGAATGACTGATTAATCTTCTAAAAGATTAATGCAACTGTGAGAGTTAAAAGTCTTCATCATTCTCTGTATGATGGTTTCAATAAAATAATGAATTAAATGTAATAATTTTAATGCATAGTTAGCTACTTATGACCAAGTGACCAAGAAAGTATTAATATCTTTCACCACAATAGAACTCCATGCTATTCAGTGCTTTCCGGGTTGGTCACTCATTAATCATTCCTCAGCAATAGCATTTGTAATTGGGTTTTGGTTTTGTTTTTCAGGGCCAAGGATCTTGTGAGGTGAGGGAATAGATGATGAAGTGTCTGCCCATTTCTAACTGGCTGACACAGATTGGTCTTGAAGAATATTGCACACTCTTTGAACAGTATGATGGCATAGAGGTAAGAATGGACTTTTTCAAGAAACTTCTCAAGAAACTGTCAAGCAGGATGATATAATGCAAATGATACGCTTTTAAATAATTTTTTAACTTTTTTTTTTTTTGTCACTAATCAAAGTTTCATGAATTAGAATTAAAGCTTATTTAAAATTGGCTTTTATGTCACATCAGTGCTGCTTGGTTTTAGTGTCATGGTAATCTCATAATCCAGGCAAAATAAAAATTAAACATGAACAGAATTGGTCACAACTAGGAAAATAACAGTGTTTTCTGCTTTCCCAAATGGACTGGGTCAGTCAGATTTAAAGCACATTGGAAGTTGCTGTGTGATTCACTACCATTGTACCACAGAAGACACTAACCATGGGACAGCTGTTTTGACAGTCCACAAGCAAACAAAGCTTGTAGCAAAGATCGTTTACAGCTTGCCAAGCCTGAAAGCTGTTTGTAAAAAGTTTTTGTTCAAGTGCAAAACTTAGAAGTAGGCTTAGTGCCTCCTTCTGGGTCCAATGAACTTCTTTTAAGGTCAAGACGAGTCAGAATTTCAGTTCTGCAATATCTGTAGATTTCAAGATTCTTAGTTCCTCAGCCAAACGGAGTATTTTCCTGAAATAAAACATTGATTTGAGGAAGCAGTTGACTTACCCTGACTTCACATACTTACTATCCTGCCTAATACTAGCCATATGCTTTTAAAAACCATGTTGAACCAAGTTCATGGAAGTCTAAGTAATTGCCTTTGATGTCTTCTACTTCTAAAAATAATTACTAATAACTGTTTACACTGGGGTTTTTATCTCTGCAGTAGAAGGTATGATTATATCCATTTTACTGAGGAGGTCAGTGATGCACAATTTCATTAAATTGTTCTTAGCTAAGTAGTAAAGTCATGACAGTGGAAGACAGGGTTCTTGGGTTTCAGTCAACTGCTCTAGCCATTTCTCAGGCCAGAGCAGGTAGTACCTAAGATCTTGAGTGAAGAAAGAAGATTTAAAGGTGGGAGACTGTTCTCTCTGATGATATTTCCACATATTAGTGTTTCTGCTGGAAAGTGTAGCAAGTTCTTTAAAGATATTAAATCCAAATGTGTCAATAAAATCTCCCACTGTGTTAATCTCAGCATGTGCTGTTCAGTGCTGGAGTTGACACCAACCTTCTTTGTGTTCCTCCTTGCAAGCATTTTGCTCAAGTTTGAAGAACAAACTAATTGCATTTGTACATTTTTGTGTGTGCTTTTTCTTGGAGGATGAGTCTGGTTTTTGAGGGTGTCCTGGATTGAGTTAGATTAGAACTAATTCTGTGGGTGTTGGGGTGTTTTTGTGAGAAGCAGAGGGAACCACATTCACATGGTGAATTGATCTACAGATAGTTGTGTAACATTTCAACTCACTGGAACATTCCGAATTATATTAATTTACCTACAGCTTGTGATTGTTCAGATTCAGATATGTTGAGCTAAATCTAATCTTGCCATAATGCTAGTGATTTCAGTGCATTTGAATTTGAGTAAAACACTTTATCTTCAAACTGGAGTTTATATTTTTTTTTTGACCTCCAGACCTATGTCTTGCAAGGTGAAAGCATGATGCCAAGTGCTAGTATTTTTTAAGTTCTAGTGCAAGTAGTGAAGGCTCATTTATGGGCATTTATCTTGGCAAGCAATGTTTTTGTTCACTCTGCTTTTGGCTAATAAAAATAATTAAGTGCATAATTTAATTAGGTGCTTGAAAAATGAAAGCCAACTTGATCTCTGAGTCGTTCTGTTTACGCCTGGGTATTTACACCCAAGAGAGCTTTGCCAGTTGTATTAAAGAATTCTGAGAAGGCTGCAGAACCAATGAGCTCAGTCATACATCAGTGCAGACTGCTTTGTTTTCACAGTAGGGACAGTAGGGTTGTTATCTAGTCTCCAGCCTATTATGACATGTTTTGGTTTTGTGTCTTTGACAGAGTGCTGTGTCTAGGAGCAAAGTGCCTAATCACTGACACTGAAATGCTTGTTTTCCAGCAATGAACTGTACTGAAGTCAGATATTAGAAAAAATATTTTAAAAAATCTTCCATTCTATTAAATACTAATAATATAATTTAATAAAATATTAAATGGTCCTGCTGATGTACTTACCAGTACAGAGCAAAGGCAATATTTTTCTGTTTGCTGTTATTTTAAGCTTTAAAATAACAGTATTACATTTGTTGCTGGTTCAATAGTTTCCAGACAGTGCTTGATAAGTCTCTTTAATATGTAAGCATTCTCACAAGGTTAATTTTATAGGACCAACCATTACTTTGTACAATGAAGTTAAGCTTTGGAAAGTTTTGTCAAAACAGTTTCTGTTTCCTAAAATGTTATCTGGTTCTGAAACTACTTTTAACAGAACATGTCTCCTTGTGCTAAGGTTTGGATTCATATAACCCAAGCCACTTGGGCTGTGTTTCCACAGTAATTAATACCAACATCTGTCTGTTGACATAATGCCCAGCAACACATTTGACCTGGATCAAGTATGTTCACATGATCACATATCTGTTGAATTAGGCAGGGTACACAATCCGAAGTTCACCACCTCGCTGCTTTTGTGCTGTCTTTCTGCTAGCCAGGGGCAGGGAAGTGATTAGGAGAGCTGGTTTGATGGGAGTAGCATTAGTTATTCCATAGAAAAATAACCATTCAGAATCATTTAACCTCTTCGGTTCAGCAGAATACATTTTATAGTGTATCAGTTCTTTGAATAATGGGGCTCTGATATTTTTGATCAGTATTAGAAAACTGAAAGGCTGCTTGTGCTGTGACCCTTGACCTTAATTGAAGCTGGGGCTCCAAAATGTCAACCTAAGCAGTCTGTGCCCTCTTCAGCTTTCATCTAGCTGCTTTTGCCCATTTCTGTATCATTCCTGTTGTTGTCAGTAAAACTATCCTGCAGCTGCTTGGTTGAACCCATTGGGAAATTTCTCTGGCTGAAAACCAACTTTTTTTTTCCCTCATCTTCATCCAATTAAGTCCCTGTGCCAGTTCACTGTTCAGCTGTACAAACACTTGTACAAGTATGAATGGCCCAGGAAGAAATAGCAGAGGTGAGCCCTGGCTGAAATGGCCCTTCTTCCTTGAGTGAAACCACAGCTGAAGGTGTTCTATGAGGAAGCAAGTCACTCTGTGTTCCCTCTAGGTATCAGAAAGAGACAGATTAATTCAGCAGATAATTAAGTCCACTTTCAATTTGGATTATTTTATATAAGTGTCTGTGGGGTTTTTTGTTGATTTTTGAGAGATCCCAGGATAGCTGACTTCCTGGCAGATCACTCAGCAAGTGTTGATAGCTGATGGAATGAGTTTAGTCCTCAAAGCTACAATTTCAGTTGGCCTGGAACATGTAATATCTTCTGAGTGCAGCCTTCCAAATAGCAACAAAGTGTTTGTTTCCTTTTCTCAAAATCCTGACAAAATAAAATATTTGCTTAGGGCTTATCACTATATTTAATTTCCTTGCAAATCAAGGTACACAAGTGGAGAAATGTTTCCAGTTTCTGCAAACTGTGCTCTTAAATGCAAAATTGTTACTAGTTCTGAACTAGCTCCTATCACTGTTTCATGAACAGAAGACCTCATGACTGTCATATGTCCTGAGTCAGCTCAAGAGTTGCTCAAGTCCAGGTAGTGGCAAAGTAGACATCAAGTGAAAAATGACAGAGCACACCAAACCCTAGTGATGATTTTCCAGAATACTGTCTCAGCCTCTGAGCATTTAATCTAACAAAAATGAAGTTTCAAGAAGGTGTGAATGTGAAGAGTCATATTCTTTTCACAAGCCTACTTTTTGGTGCGCACTGCAGCACATTCTGGATCTTGATGTCCTGCCATCTAGGCCAGTATCCATTCATGTTTTCACAGCTTGCTGTGACTCCCTTGAGATGTACCTTTTGTTTTTGTTCCAGGGGAGCTGCTGAGTCAGAGGTGGGGCTTGCATCTTGCCTGGGCTTGTCCCAGTATGGATTCAAAATGCATCCAAAATTCAAGTACAGAACCACTCAAAAGTAAAGCAAAATATGGGCTGTGCTTCTGGGCTCATAGGAAAGTTTAGTGGGTATCTAGCACATTTTTGTAGTCCTAAAAAGTTTGAGTGCAAAGATATATAGAAAGCTAAGTGATGAGAAGGCTTTTTTTTGAGGTGTTCTAAGAGAGAAATGTATTGTCATTCATTATATAGAAAAGCAAAGATGTGTGCTATTAAGGAAGATGAGCAAGCACTACAGACCCTTGCTGTGCATGCAACTGTAAATAGAGACAAACCCATCTTGGGAGGAGGTGTAAAATAACTGCTGGACTCCCTTGGGTTTTTATTAGATGGCCAATACAATTAGCATAAAGCCATGACATAGCCCTTTTACTCATTCTGATTGGTTGGTCAGTTGGTTTGAGAGGTTTTTTTTTTTCTTTTTGAAACACAAACACAAGCAGAGTGCTTTGGAGCAGCAGTATGTAGTGTCAACCTGGCAGATTCCAGACTAGTGCTAAAAGATTCTGGTAGCTTTGCCAATAGATAGAGAGGGCTGCTTTGAACACTTCAATCTGCATAATAGGTAGAGGTGGTATTGCTACCTGTGTGGTCTGTTTTGCTCCCACTGATAGAAGAATTTGAAGGTTTTTGCCAGAAATGTATATGCTGTTACAAAGTTGTAAATGTACACCTTAGATTGTACCATTTAATCTGTTGAAAGTTCCAAATTAGTTAATTGCTACTTCCTAATCTTCTGTTTATCCTTGTCTCTACATCACTTACGTTCTAAATTAAAGCCTCCCTGATATCACATGCAAAGAGAGGCTGTTATTCTGTATTTGAAAATTTTTACAGAAACATAGAAAAACAGAAGCTTACAAGGAAATCTTAGCTTCCTAATTAACAATTCTTCCACTGCTATAAGCAAGATTGGAAAATACAACCTCTGGTAAAAAGAAAACTATAAAACTTTGTCTGGCCTATTTCTAGTGTTGTCTTCCAGTTTAATGTGTCCTTAACCAAAACTAGTCAATAAAAGAAAACTGGGTTTAGTGTAGTTTTACCCATATATTTCAAACTGCCTGAAACAGGCCTCTTTAATTTGTACTAGCACAAGTTGCTTGACATGATTTTCAATAACAAATCAAAGGGTGGCAGGAAAGGAGAGGAGCACATGTCATTGATTTAAAGCAATTTATTATTACTATTTTTTTATAAAGAGATACTCAGTTTTCTTGTATCTGACAAGAGCTGCACTTTTGATCCTAGCTGTGCCTAATACTAGCTGACTCAAAACGCATGGAGTTCTCTAGCTCTGAGAATTTCTGAGAGCTAAAGTGAAAGGTTTTTTCCAAATCCTTCCAGAAGTTTTAGTTTCTTTCTGACTTAAGCCTTACAATGATGAACTGCAGATTGGGGGATTTTAAACAGTAAAGCATTTCCTATTGGAAAATACTGATTTGTTAGAACTGCAGTTTTTAGCAAGTAGTAAATGGAGATTGTATATCTGGTATTATATGTACCCAGTTTGTACTCTCTTAGGTCTGCAAAAATTTAATGTGCTATATAGCTGAAAACTCAAGCAAGACAGAGCATGTTCATGCTCCAGTTTGTCACTGAATGATCTAAGGTTTATATAACTCCTCAAACTCTCCAGCTTTACTGGAGCATTATTTCCAGGGTGGTCAGCTATGGGACATTTCTGCTTGCAAATGTTTCTGAGGCTAAAGACTGTAAGGCTTCTTGGCTCTGACTCAATGGATAGCTCTTTGGGAGTTCCTGAAAAACCTTGTCTCCAGAGCTAAGACAGAGCAGGTAACAGGACTGGATGTTGGTAGCAGTAGTATGGAGGTCTGAATAGCTGCAGACTAAACTGATCTGTTTCAGCTGGCAGATGTGGAGGACCTTAGAAAAGCACAGTTGTCATAGCTCATAGTTTTCAAACTAAATATTGACAGATTTCAAGCACTGGAGCATTTCTCACTTTGTATCGTTATTCTAGTTTGGCCTGATATGTCTGACTAATTTGAAAGTTACCAGAAATTAAACTTGATTCCCTAGCCAACAGTTAAGATGATCATGATTTTTCCTATGTGGCTTCTATGGGAGTTGTGGGAGCTTTTGTTTGTTTGGGTCCTTTCTCTTCTAAGAAGAGTCTACAACAGAAAATTGTATTGACTTTTGTTTATCAGGGAATGTACAAGAAGTACTGTGCATATTGTGTCCTCATCTTGTGTAGTTGTGTGTTTATCACTGCAGCAGCCCAGCAGTGTTTTTGAAGTAGATGTACTTTCTCCTGGTTATTTCAGGAAGACTGTAATTCTGACATTTAAAGTAACACTGAGAAGTTCCAATGAGTCCTCTTGTTTTGTCCCACATATCTTCATTACCATAAGATGAGCACACTTTGAAAATGGTCTGCCAGAAGTGGCAAATGCCCAACTCTTGGCACAATTAAGGTATGTAAGCTACAGCATACCAGGCCATGGGACTAGGTCCCAGTTATGTTACTCCTTGCTCATCTGGTTAGATAGCTGCTTGCATAGGTGACTTTGCACTAGGTGGAAAGATGAACCTTTCCATACTCTCTTTTTTCAGAATGCAAAAATAAAGGGTGACTGTCAAAGGCCACAGATGCGTATGATGCATGGCCAGCACACTCCTGGTTTCTCAGCCTCCCCTAGCACTTCACCACTAACATTTGTGGCAAGGTGATAGACAGTGTGATGCCATATAGATAAAGAGATGGTTAAGGTCTATGGTGGGTCAATGTGGAATGCTAGTGGGGAGGGCTTGGCACAGAGGTGCTGTGCTTATCTCATCCCACAGCTCAGACCCATTTCCAAGTAGATAGGAAGTATGGAACCACCACACATTTTGCAATGAGGAATCTAGCTTAATTCAAAGTTACTCACAACTGATGTAGCTCATGTAGACCTTCATTCTTACAGATTGCAGGCAAATTCTCTTCAACAGCTTTGCATCAAGGATGTATGAAGATGGATTGTGTAAATTGTCATCTGTAAATACAAAGACAAATTTTCAGCTTCATCTGAAGTCAGAATAAAACTCCTAGGAAAAGGATGTAATGAGTCATGCAAGAGTAGTCACAGTTTATGCAGGGCTGCCCAGCTACCAGTCCTGTTACTTGCCATGCAGTCATGTTACTAAGGAAGTTGCTACTCCTTTGCTGGTTCTTACTCATAAAACATGACAATGAAGCATGACATTCCTTCCTATCTAATTACAGGATCTGAAAATTTCCTGAATTTTTTGAATCGGCCCACAGAAATCATCTTATATGCTAACTGATCAGAGATTTTGGCATGATTTTAGATGTCTTTTACCTGAACTGTGGAATATATGGTTTAGGTAGAGAAGCAAGACATTTTCCTCTATGCAATGAGGAAAATAATACTGTGCTCTTCTATAGCAACTTCCATTCAATAAGCTGATAGAGTACTATAGAGTCTTTCCTGTGAAAAACAACTAATGCTACAAAAATGTGTAGGTCATACAGAAAGTAAGTGGGTTAGAAAGCTAGAACTGAAAGTATAATCCAGATAACTCAACTCCTCCTTCTGTATTCTTACCACAATTATATTTTTCTTGCACAGGACATAGTAGGCATTTTGATGTCCAAGGTGGGATCACAGTCTATTTTTTTTAATTATTTTTTTTTTTAATTTTTTTTTTTTGTTCATTTCTCTTTCCCTTGTTTGTCCCCTTTCCTTCCCCAGATATATTTTGAAGAAAGATTGTGCCCGAAACATCCTATTGGAAATCTCCATAGATTTGTTACTTGTGGCAGTGAAGTTTGAGAATCTGTCACTGCTCCTGAAACATTTATGGTACCTCTCTGTCTTTAATACTTGGTTTTGCACAACTGGCAGTGAAAAAAGCAGAGTGCCACTGGGTAGTCAAGATTTGCTACCTTTCTACTTCGTATGTAGCTCAAATGTCATCTCATTTGGGGAAAAAATTAACTGAAAAAAGATTGGAGTGAGTTTTTGTAATGCATCTAGGCCTCCTTTTGAAACTGGCTTGAATTTAGATCTTAGCTTCAAGGTTCTGTTCAGCATCAATATGATAATTTTCTGTCATTTGGGGAGGATGAAGTTGTGTAAGTCCCAAGTGGTGACTTCTGTCCTAGCATCAGTGAACAAATCATTTTGGAAACTGTTTTCACATTTCCCTCAACATTTCTGTTTTGGAAGTTGTTACTGTAAAAGGTGTGTGGCAATACCAACAGTGGTAATACTTTCCTACTGCTCATGCCTGCCTTAAGAAAACAAAGTGCAGTTATTATGGGCAGGGGAGCACCAGTAAGAAGTGCCAGCGTGAGCTTCCTTTCCCTTGGTCTATTCTATTTCTTAATCTTCTGTTTCCTTTCCTTCCCTTACTGTATATTTGAGAGCTCTCTGCCTCAAATATACAGTATTTTGTATATTTTTATTTATGTATATTTTGTATATTTGTATTTTTATTTGATGTCTTAGCTCTATGAAGTACCCAGAGATGTCACTATTGTAACCATGTGGAATTTTAATCCTACATTGGATGTAGCTTAACTTGTTTAGAGTGACAATACCATATTTTAATCTTAATTACTGCTTTGATAATACTTGGAGGTCTTGGAAAATGAATAATAACTTTAATTTCTCATTTAGATAGAGTTTAGGACCACAACTTCAGCAACATCATGTAGTCAGACTGAAGTAGACCTATCAGAAGTGTATTAAAGCTAGTCTTGGTAAAAATGGAAAAGGCAGTGAAAGGATCGAACATTAGTGCAAAATGAAAATATTTCATGAAAGAGGCTCTCCCAAAACAGTAGGCCCATGCAACTACTAGGGATAACTATTTCATGTAAAAATCAATTAAATATTTGGTTAAGCAGAGAAATATTTGTCTCTGGAAAGCTAATGCCAATAGATAGCTGTGAAGAGGTCTACAGAATATTAGCTTGTGAATTCTAATAAGAAGGAAGGAACAGCATTATCAAAATTGCTTTAGACAACTGGAATAACTGTGGCAAAACCAGAGACATGAGGCAGGCAGACTGAAAGACTGAGCCAAGGGCAAAGAGACAAGTACAGTGGTAAAGAAAAATTTAAGCAAAAGCCCTTTGGCTGAGTCAGCGGTACGGCCGAAGGTGCCTGAGGTAGTTTAAAATGTTCTGTCTTTAATTATCTGATCGCTTTAAAAGGTATACTTTACACAAGGTGAAATAGCCAACTATTCTGTCAGTAGCTCGCGATCCTTTACAGCCATTTGACCCTTTGTTTTAGAAAATGTGTTTTATCCACTGACCTGTTGCACAGGTAACGTCCTATAACGTGGTCGGACGAGGGGGGAAGCTAATGTGGGTAAATGTTCGGAGGAGTATGCACCAGGCTCGGAAGCGTTCGTGAACAGGGTGGATGTAGAGACCTGTTAACTTTTGCTATAGCGTTAATTTGTGAAGCAAAATAATGGAAGTCAAGGTCTCAAATCCGTGGAAAAGGGCACGGGGAGGTCACTGCACGTAAGTGAACGGCTTGCGTGCCGGGGGTTCGGCGAGGCTGAGCCGGAGCAGCCCGCGGA
>JANHGL010019178.1:10375-68505 GCA_024611195.1 Ceyx melanurus | reverse complement strand
ATAAAGCTAAATGTATTTAGATCACTTAGCACAGGCACTTTCATGTTTTTAATTTACAGTAATACTTCCGGCAGAAGAAGAAATGTTGAATGGAGTCTTCTGAATGGAAGTAATAAAGTCTGAGTTACGTGTAGGCGCTCACTGCTGAGCTCTGCAATACATTCTTTGCTGAAAAAGGAAGTCTATAATTTTGTGTGACATGCCTACCTTCAGCCTATATGCCTCGAGAGTAACATGTTAATGATCTTTAATGAGGTTCTGCTGTATGCATCATTCTCAAAACATTTCTTAGACAAAAATAACACCATCCCTCTCCATTTATTACAAATGAAAGACTAAATCCTACAACCCAAAGATGAGCAGCACGTTTGACATCCACAGGATTCCTTGTTGATGAAATCCACCATGTGTAGAGACCTCATGCTGTGGTTCCCCAGCATGCTGGTCCTGTATAAAGGATTTTCACATTGGGATGAATTATATTTAGCACAAATTACTTGCAAAGGAGCACAGAATTGTTTTTTTAAGCAAGGAGAACAATGAAGTCACAAATAGGAGAATCGGTGCCACAACACTACCACAAATATGATACAACACCAGTTTTTGAAAGCTTGTATTTTAAAATTTTCATAACTACTAGCTTGTAATAAATTGGTTAATATGAAATCTTTTTTTTTTTTTCAGACTCTTTATAAACAGTGAAGTTTTTTTATAATGAATGATACACTCCCAACCTTTTTAAAATTCATTTTCTTGTTTAAACTAGTGATGGGGAAATGACCAGACATATGCTCCAACCAGACACTTTTCTTTTGATGGGGATTTGCAAAGAAGTTTCTAGTGTGTTGATTTAAGTAGAAAATAGATAGGATAATCAATTAAGGCCAGCCTGTCCACTAAAATTAACAGGCTAATCACACCAGCTGATTTCTGGGAGAGATCTCCAATAAACAAACAAACAAACAAAATCACCTTTTCTGTTTTTTAGCCTTCCCAAATAGTTGGTAAATGCAACTATTTGGAAAAGAAAACAAAAAGAAAATAAAACCCATCTAATTTCTAGGGATAATCAAAACCCATGAATAAATAGAACTGCTAAAACAACAATAAAGCAAGTTACTAACCCTTGCTGAGTCAGATAATCTCATTACATAACTTGAAAGTAATTTACTCAACTGTGACTTCTTTCAAGTTCTACATTGGGAAGAAGAAACACTGTATTGAATGGAGACAGTCAGAAAATAGTATTTTCTGGTATATTATAAAAAGAAACCCCAATGTTTCAATGGGTTAAAAAAAGGGGAGGGAGCTTTTGACTGAAAAATAAATAAATAAATTGGGGGGGAATTATGTTTGCTGTCAACTAGAACATTGCAATTTATGACAGTCAAAGCTGAACTTTTTTTGCAATACCTTTTGGTTGAAAAGGACATAGTTTTGATGTGAAACGGGTCAAATCCAGCAGTCAGAATTGCTGATTGCAAAGTCACAGCTATGTCAGGCAACTAAAAAAATCTGTATGTTGAAAAATTAATCATCAACAATCTATATTTAATTAAAAAAATTATTTGACTCTTGCAGTTGAAAAGATGGGTTCAGGGAGGCCCATATATAAACACATGGTCATCAGGCTGGCTCCATGTGTTATGTCCCTTCTGTTGCAGCAACACTTGTTTGGAAGTCAATGGGAAAGGCTAACTCAAGATGACTGTATGTTTTGCAATAATTTCTGCTTTCTCAGAGAGACATAAACTGCACTTATTCTTCTCAGTAGACTCCTAACTCAAGCCTCATAATTAAATAATTCAAATATAAGCACTACTTAGCATTGCAGTGCCACCAAAACCACATTAAGGAGGGACAGTCCACCAAAATCACCAGTAATTAGCTTTTCATTTCAGTATTAGAAAGGTGTGAAACCTAAATAATAAAAGGATAGAAATTTTAAAAGGACTACTTCTAAGTACTTTTTCAAGCCAGAGACATAATTAGAAGTGAGCACGGTAAACACACACTCCTTTACTGAATGCCTATGGAATTTCTAATGCTGTATTTATTTCACAAGGCTTGACAAGTTACTAGAGCTCTAGGGGCTACTGTTCTGTGCCTATCTCTCCCTTGCTGTTTTTCTTTTATTAAATTAAAATATGCATATTTTACACATTGAATTGCTTTGTGTCGCTTTTCATCTGCTCTTCTTTCTGAAGGTGAGAACTGATTAGACATGCAGGAAGTCCCATTCCAGGCAAGGAAAATAAAACTTGGGAATCAAGATTGCTTGAAAGCACTGTGTTCTGCACAGAAGAACAAAATGCAGAAAAATAATTTAGTCTGTAAATTAATTTCAGCACTCACAAAACATGCTGAACTGGGAACACAAAAACCAGCAATTAGGGCAGGGAAGGGTTTGGTACAGTTGTTCTTACTCAGCCCATGGGCTTGGAACACTGATTTTGCAGGGAGATCTAGTCAGCTATATGGACATGGTCTTCTGCTCACTGGGATTTGCCCTTGGAGATCACCAATGACTAAAGTTTTTTACACAGGAAACAATCAACTGAGAGTATTTTGTAGTTCTTTTGTTGAATTAAAAAAATGGAAGAGACAAACAAAGATTTATCATGTCCTGAAGACTGCAACTTATAAGCTGTGTTCTTAACATGCTGGTGTGATCTGTGAGGAAACCAATAGTCAGTTTTTGAATGGAGTCGCATAATATACTCCTGAATAGGAGTAGATAAAAATTACTCTAAAAGCAATTTTAGGTTAAGAAATGCAGGGCTGAAGGCAATCAAAAGCAAATGGCAACTGAACTTCCTGACTCAAATAGGGCTCTGGTCTTTACTTTTGGGACTTTTCTTGCACTTTACATTTAACAGTAATGCAATAAAATAGAAAATAATCAAAGCAGCAAAGATGAGGTCTCCCAACTCCCCACAATCACAATAGTGTAAACGTCCACTCCAGTGAGCTTTCTTTTTGTTTGCTGGAAATAGATGCCCAGTTTTAACAAGAAGAGGGAAGAGCATTCCCTAACCAGAGGGAGAACACCTGAAGTCTACCTTCCTCATCCTTTGTCCCACTCAGTGCTGTTCATGAGTGGTATCTGCTCTGTCACACCTGCAGACTGGAGCCCTTCAGATGAAGGCATTTTGGGAACTATCCAGTTGAGCTACAGATCTATTCAAGCAACAGCCGGGGAAATTTCTGTTTCAAACTACAAGTGTTGATTATATTTAATGTCCTGACTTACTGCTGTGGATGATTTGAACCTTACTGAACATCTTCAAAATGAGAAAAATCATATTTCTCCACTCCCTCTGTAGAAGTTATATAATGTTCATATACTTATTAATTATGTTGGTCATTGATGTAGGACACCACAGAAACCAACAAATACTTAAAAAATATTATGTGATATGTGATTTCACCTTCTAATGCAACTAAGACTTATCCTCTTAAGTTACTTGGCAGGAACTGCCTGATCCCTCCCTCTATTTCATTTAATATGCTAAAATAAAAAAGCATGAAAATATACTTCCTTCCAAAAAGGAGGAGGGGATAGACAGGCAAATGTGGACTTTTCCAGAGGGAAAAATTATGGCCTCCTACAGAAATCTCCAGTTGGAGATGATGAACCTTAACAGACATGCAATTTATAAAACAGACATAATTAAGAACAATTTTTCACTGCAAGGACAGTTGGTTCTAAATATCCTAACTCCTAGGAGCAGTTTCTGGTATATTATCATCACTTGCTTCTTAGAATACTTTGCAAGTTAAGACATGTACTTCACGTCAGATACTTCATGGAATTATAACCCAGCACATATGGAAAATAATAAAATTTTATGCCTCCAGAATTATTCACAACATGGAACTCCTGCTGAGAAAACTTGTTATAGATCAGAAGTGTTCTACATCCTCTTTCTTTTGAATTATGTTCAAAGAGATGTTGAATTTTAATGGCGTTATGTGAAAGAGCTGAGTGAAATCTCACTGAAGCTGCTGGACAAAATCATCACCTTTCATTCAAGATAAATGTAAGAAACAAGCAAACTCTTTTATGAAGCCTGATAACTGAAATTACAGAAGTTATCATCAAAAACAAGAGAAACGTGAAGCATATGGACTCATGAGTTTCTCTAGAAACCGATATGCTTAATGCAGAGAGAGAGGCATTAATCAAGGCAAGATGATTAATCCAGATAAGCAGAAAAAAGTGTAAAAGGAATAAAGAAACCACCAGCACAGCACAACAAACTAGTGTTGTGATCCTGGTAGAAGAAAAGCTGAAAGAGAGGTTGGGGGTAAAACACTGGGTAAATGAGTTTGGAGAAAAGGAGTTATTGCCTGCTATTTGATTCTGTCTTTGTTCAAGGAAATAAAACTCTGTACTTTTTGTTAAAAAAATGGAACTATATCAAAGCAAAGCCTTATCCTGAGGATGAATTCTCCTTCCAGCTGAGAAGAAAACAACCCACAGACCTGGCAAATTGTTTAACCACTCAGGTAAAAATGGACTAATATCATGTGAGGGTAGGCATCCAGTTTTCAAGAAAGGGAATCATGAGGTGGAATTCCCACTGAACCAAAATAGAATCAATGAAGGAGGTATCTCTCAGAAATAGTAATTGGTAAAAAGAGATGAAAACAAGACCAGATGAAATTAAAAGAAGACTTAAATCAGCTGGAGGCTTTTCAAAATTAATTAAAGTAGTAGCTGGAAAATTTCCAGACTGGTCTAAGAGATGACATGCAGGCAGAGATGAAATCTCTGCTTGAGCTGCAAACAGAGTATCCAGACAGATTAGGAAGCCCTGTGGCAAAACAGATCAATGAGATGACTGACAACACAACTCCTGCAGGCTAGAAAGTTTTCAAAGAAATAGGTAAGACAAGAAAGTTGAACCTAACTTGGTACTTGCTGACTTAGGAGATTTATGCCAAGAATATAAGGAGCTAGAAAAGTAAACTGGAGGGACACAGATGCCCGGAAGTGGTCTTACATCATTAGAAAAAATCAGAGTAAGACTCTAGCCTCTTTTATCATTACTTTTGCAACACATACAAATTCACTGTTTGAAAATGACCAATATACAAGAGTTTGGACTATGTCCAGATCAAAGACTGTGTCTTTAAAAGAAAAATTTCCATCAAACCTATATCTCTCAGGTCAACATGACAACCCCAGTGAATAGAAAGGTGTACAGAAAATTCTGTGTCTAATGGCCAGCTCCAGTGGCTCAAGTTAGATGGTACTGAAGAACAGTACCTGCACTTCTTCCTCACTTTATCAAAAATAGCATAATCTTCCCAGAAGCAGTCTCTAGTAAGATTACTGAAACTTTTCCCCCTCCAGTTCTACAGTGGAACTAGGCATGGATCTGCTCACCAGTAGTAAGAATGATAAACAAGATGAGCCAGGGAAAAACATCATCAATCTTATAAGCAAAAACTATGCCCACTTTGGGAAAAAGACAACACTAATCTGACCATGATCTTTTTTTAATTTTTTCATATCTGGGCAACTTGAAAATAGAAAATGGGAATTTGATTGTTAAGTGTCTAATAGCACTTGCACAAAAATACTGGGCACTGGATCAACATAACAGGTTTTAGAGAGGCTTGCCAATAAAACTAGGAAAAAACATTATCCAAAACTAAATCATCTGTTTGGTCTTAAATAAAGATAATGGATGTGACCACACGATCATGCGGCAGACATGACAAGAGGCAGACACTGCAGAGCTCAAGATTTTGAGTTCCTTTTGGAAGAAACTTTTTCCAGATGCATCTCTAGCCTTCTCCCCCACAAGCATTTGGTCCATTGGACCACTAAACAGTTGATATAATGTAAAACATACAAAGTAAGTACTGTGACACTCTACAAATTCATTTCTAGTAGGCCATACTGCTCACTAATGCAGACATAGTCACCAACTGGTGGAGAATCTAATACGAGTTTAAAGAAAAATAGGTTTCAAAAATGTGTCTCTGGAATTTGAGCATCATGTCTAGACAGTCAGGACATACCAAGAACAGTTGGGATTTCATTTCGGATTATCAGCTGTGTGGTAAATGCCAAGAAAGATGTCTTACACTTTCAAGTAAAACAAGTGTTTTGCAGACAAGTGTTTTCTAGAAATCAGCTTGAAATGCCTACAGGAGTGGAAGCAATTATAAGTTTCTTGCTGTGGTAGCTGATGCCCATCATGCAACTAGGCTCTTGGGAACCTTAGCAGCCAAGTCTCTGCAAAAATAGGAAGTGATACATCTAGTAAGTATTGCCATAGAAGGTGCTGCCAAGCTCCAAGAGTTTCTGCTGGACTTGCTAAAGCATGACATTGCACATTTAGACAAGAAACAGCAGAACAGTCCCAGGTCTCTCTGGAGTCAGTCACTCTTCTCACTATCAGTTTGAAAACTGCTTCAGTGAGCACACAAAAGGGGAAAAAAACAACTCTGTTCAGCAACAGCTGGTATTAAGTGGAGGAAGGAGAGGGAGGAGAACTGCTGAGAAGATGTATCAAAAATGAATAATTGAATCTTTAAATAATGCCTGGAGGCAATACCATGGTCTGTATAAACCACAGAAAATAGTATTCAAGGAAACATCAAAGGATTCTGCCCCGACAGGAATTAATACTGCATTTTCCACAGCACGTTCAGGTTCCCCATGCTTTACCTTAAAAGTGGTACTATTAGGTGAAAAATTAATATAAACTGCTCCTGCATCTGGTCATAAAACACAACAACTTCAAGCTGTGGCTTTGTACTTGTACAATGGACCTATTACATTTTAGTAGTTATGGATGCAGAGTTCTGTAAGGAGTTAATCTCTCTTGACCTGTTTATTACATGTGTTTCATGCCCTGGGCCATGTAAAAATCTTGGGACAGGAATGGGCACATTGACATGTGATCTGTAGGAAGTTTAAGAGAAGTGAGTGATAGACCTGTCTGACAAATACAGTTTGTTATGCTAAAGTGACAGACAATCAAAATAAGTGTAAGAAAATATTTTCTATGGAATCTAACAGAAGAAACAATAAAAGAATATTATATTGAAAATGGATACATAGCCCACACTTGAGCAGGGGCTGGCCCATGGTTGACAAATGGTTTCCATAGAGATGTTTACAGGAAAGCTGGTGAGGAGATGGAGTGAACTTTCACTGATGGGTAGTTGAGAGTAGAAAGAGTAGAAAAGAAGTGAAGACTGTCCACTCAGAAATAGCAAGAAGTCAAGAAAGAGACCTTTTGAGTATGAAGTTGGAATGAAGAAGATTGGATTCACAGAACAAAGAAACATTTCAGTTCTATTCTCTGTGTCTGTGCAAACAGGTTGCCTAACTGTTCAAATTGGAATGGGAAAAGAACAGAATCTATCCTTCATACAATGTTTGTATGATTAATTCTGATTTCTGTATGAGCAGCAACGCTTATACAAAGGGTGTTCTTTAAATACCTCCTTTATAAATGAGAGCACGAGTTTTTTCAACATGTAAGGTGCAGTTACAGGTAAAAATATAACAAATATAAATAGACTATTCAAAAATATAAAATTAAAAATATGGGCCTTAGGAATCATAAAATATAATTACAGAATACCTAACATTGTAGTTGACTTTTCTTGTTCAACGTAAGAAAAAAAAAATAAGTTATCATTCCTGTATAAGAAATCCAAGAAAAAAAAAATCAATCTCAATTGTGTCTAATTAACATATCACAAGTTACTTCCAAATTTAAGTCAGTCCAACAGCAAAACTGACTTCAAGCAGAAAGCACTTCTAAAAATCAGTCCCAAAATATCTCAGACTGAGCATTTAAATATCCAGGCCCCAAAAATCAAACAAACTTTTTGAAAATGTTTCTTCATCAGAAAAAGTAGGAAATTGTGATGTGGGAAATGTCTTCAGTAGGGATCAGTTAACACTTTCCAATCACAGCTCAAGTGATGCAGATTAAGAGAAATAATGATTTCAACTGATGGAAGGTCCTAAAATACAATGGTACTTCTGAAATTTTTACATAGATAGTCTTTTATCTTCAGAATGAATATTTCTAAATTCATAATAAAAAACAAAAAATAAAACCATATGTTCATGTTGATAATAAGCCTCAGTTGGCCTCCTCCCCGATCAGCTTCAGTAAGCTTTCAGGCACACTTTTACACTTGACAAAGGAACATCTAACACAACGTATCTGTCACACAATCACACACACCTACCCTGGTGGTGTGTGCATGTCCAAAACTGAGAGCAGCACAAGCATGTAAAAAAAGCTGCATGCAAAGAAAGGTCATATTTGTGCACCAGTAAGTAGTGCCTTTAGCCCAAATCCTGCAAAAAGTTATGCACCTACTTAATTTTATGCAGCAGTGTCTTAACTTAGCCTTTAACTCAGCTACCTGTGGCAGGGAAAAATGCATAATAATTTAACATGTGAGAAGTAGGTTTCAATGGAAAAATTCATGGCATTTAATCCCTTTTGGTCTGGAGAATGACAGTGAATTCTGGCTATACTCTTAAGAAGGCCAGGCCCTCTGAAAATCATCCAGTCCTTGGCAGTAGTTTAATTACAGAGACCTGGCACTAAAATAGTGGCTTGAGTTTTTCAATATAAATTCCAGATCAACTGTTCTTTAGTAGGTCTTGTCATATACACAAGTGGTTTGAATATCCATGTTCGATATTTTAACAAGACATTTGAACAAGTTTTGCCACTTATTGTGAACAAAGCACAACTTATTTATATACAACTTAGCAGCACAGGAAAACACCCAACTTGTAACATAATTTAAGCTTTCAAAGAGATGTTTAACTTACCTGCCAGAAGTCAGCAACAGTAGCAGGGAGAGGGCCCTGGGTAGCAATATATGCAGGGTTTCGGGGGTCATGGTCCATCTGGAAGGAGGAAAGAGAACAGAGTCTGATTTGTTTAAAAGAAAATCGCTTGCTCTAAGACAGAAAATATGTGAAGGCAGAACCAAGGGACTTCCTAAAGGACTGTCATGTCCATCCTTCCTTTATTGGCAGGAATTTAATTTCTATTTATAAGCTCAGAGGATAACTTTACTCACAAAAGACTGGTGCTACCAGATAAATATCAGCCCTGATGAGCAACGTCTTCTGTCCTCGGTATGCAGTGTAAGATCATACATGGTGGTTGACAAAGGCATTTATTTGAGATCGGTACTCACGGTTTCATAGCAACCTAGGAGCCATTTGAAACATTTTTCTACACTGTGTGTTAAGAATGCTCAACACATCTAAATATGTCCTCCACTTCCACAGTGCCAGTCAAGGGCACATGTAACTAGAAAACAGCAAAAATGGAAAACAAATTCAATTTCTGGCTTTTTCTGGTTAGCTGATTTATCTAAATGCATGGATTTGGCCTCAACAGAGGAAGTTCTGCTTAAAGACCTTAATTATTACATTTAATTCAAGGAGCAGAAAATTCACTGAGCAGAAAAAATAAAGAATCTAAGAAACAAAGCCATCAAGAGTAAATAGGATTAGTGTGTTACAATGAAAGTTTTTGAACTGATGGGTGGTTTTCTTGGTTCTAAATCTTAGGACTCATTCTGCTGAAAAAGAAGATCTGCTGATAGGATTAAAAAACAAACAAACTCATTCTAACCCTGAACTGGGCAAGACAAAACTTTGAACATAAAAAAAAAAGACACTCAGTTCAACTCTCAGATATGTGGGTGTGACTCAGTGACACTGAAGTCAGTGAGAGTTAACTTATACCCATGTAGCTGAAGGCAGAATTTGTCTCAATACATGATTCTGTTCTATAAGTAAAGATCTGAATAAGAATGAATGTGAGTCACATTTGCATTAACAGGCATCTATGAATTTATTCATAGCCTATCAAAATTTTCAGTGATGGTACATGTCAGCATAAAAGAAGGCACCTCATAATTATGTGCAACATAAAAGAGGGAAGAACCATAAAAGAACAGATGTAAGTTATTCTAACAGAACAACAATATGATGAATGTTGCAAAAAGGAAGAACACTTTTATGTTTCTAATTTTCTGATGTATAATTAAGTCGGACTTAATATTAAAATTCTCCATGACAACACAACACAGGTAAAATGAAGTCACTGAATCCATTTAGAATAAAAGCTTACTTCTGATTCATCACACATAGTTATAAAACACCTTGACCAGAATGTCTATAATACCATAATTTTATTCTGAGCTCATTGAGATGCTTATCAGCAAATAACTCTTCAAAACTAGAAATTGCTCACAACAAATTTAAACTTTGCTTTCTTTGCCTTTTGACAAAAGCAGTTCTGATAGCAGGACATTGCTACTGTGCGTATTCTGAGATCAAGGAAAATCTAGTTTTCTTAAGAAATCAGTATTAACAAAAAAACCTTGGGAAACATTTCAAAATGGGCAACTTTTTTTTTTTTTTTAAGAATCAAGACTGAACTTGACACAGCTGAAAACAGCAAATGTGGTTAATCACTCTCAGGCTGAGAGGAGTGGGGTTTTTTTGTGCTCCATTATTACTGAAATAATTTTTGTTGTTTTGTTTTGAATCCCACAGAGATCTATAGGTTTTAATCATATGCGTACATGTTTTCCTATGCTGGCACTAAAAATCTTAGCTTAGAAAAATCAACCTGCACCAAGGAGGACTTGCTACTCCTAGTGGAAACTTGTATGCTGCATCTACTTGAAAATGATGTCACTTGACTAAAAGGCAAGAGCCTGACTTGAAAATGTAACTGATAGTGAATACACTCAAGTAGAGAAATAATAATTTACTTTGAATTTCTTCTTAAAATAATTTCTTTTGTATGTAGACATGACAGAAAATAAAGGCAGAAGAAATCAAGGATGATGCAAATGCACTGCCATGGAGGAAATACTTCTCAACATTCAGCTGATAAATCAGGAATAGGCCAATCTTGGCATTTCAGCATTAATCAACCTCTGTCACAAAGGTGCTGTTGGAACGTGGCAAACATTACAATAAGCACAGAGTAGTGAAGTGTATCAGCAGTTTAACAATAATTCAAAAGACAATTACAATTATTACATTCCAAGCACATTCTGTTGCACAGAAAACAATTATGAGCAGAAACTCTTCTTGCTTGGAGCAAATAGAAGATGGCAGAAAGCCCTATCACACTATTAAATGATATTTAATGGAACAAAAATAAGAGCAAAGATTAAACTAATTAAATGAAATTCCTAGTTTCATGAATTTTCTATTATATGTACTGTTTTAAAGGTCACATATTTCAAGAAAAGCCTGAAAAATCACTACTCTGGTCACATTCAATTTAACGTGAGTAGGTGACTTAAAAGGGATGGGTTTTGAATGTTTTTGTTATGTTCTTTTTTATTCTCTCAATGTCACCAAGAACACCAAGGGCATCTTAATCTATCAAAGTTAACAAAAGTTTGAATAAAGAAATAAAGTTAGGAATGGATTTTAAACTAACTAATCACGGATCAAGTAAAAGGCTTTTTTTAATGTCAGTAGTCATTATCCTCTTTCAAGGATCCCTCAGATTTCTCGCTTCACAAAAATAAAACAGAAAATGTATTCTCTGGGGAAGAATAGAGAACAGCAGGCTCCATGCTATCAAGTATTAAAACAAAAATTGACTGTTTGCTAACATTTTACACTGAAATAACCTTCAGAAATCACCCCAATAGTAACTGTTCAAAAAGAACAAGATTTTTCCCTCTGTGTCCCCATCAAAGCACAAAGTATACAAGGCTTACATCAGAACTGGATTGAACAGACATTTCTGGAAAGAAAAGGCTGCAATTATTACAACTGTTCTGCTAGGGTAGAATTCTCATTTTCTGCTGCAGCACAACAAAAGCAAGTCTGGTGATAATTTTTCAAGCTATTTTTCCATGATTTTTATTAGGGAAAGTGACCAAGGATTACTATAACTGACCATGCAATTGTGGTGATTTCCATCACTACCGATATCAAAAGTAAATGGAAACTAAAAGGAGGAACATTCAGGTTTCTTACTGGAAAAGAAAAACCAAAGAACACTTTAATGGTACAACTTGTTTTTTTTCTACGTGGACTTGTAATATGAATCGACTTACAGAATCCTATAGTAGGAATATACATAAATAACACAGTATCATAATGAGTTGCACTTTTGTTAATTTTGTCAGACCACAGTTCCACCTTTGATTTACTAGAGAATAAAAGCTACTCCTTTATTTTTTCCTTCATGAGTTCCACTATCCAGATGCATTATCCTAGGACTTTGTACGGCTTCCTCTAAAAGATGTGTTTTTAGATAAGAGATTGTGCTGCTGCCTGATTTCACTGATAATGTTGATGAAATACAAGAAAATCAATACATTCTGGGAGTAAATACTCAAATTTATTCTATTCAGACTCATGAGTGGTACGTATAGATTTTTGTTAAGTAGTCTTCTAAAACTGTAAACTGAAGCAGAAGTGTCAATAGGCATCAATGACCATTCTGGAATCTTATGTAAATGACACATCAATGCATTCCTGCCTTTTACCTTCCCTCAGCTTGTCAGATCCTAACTTTTGATATACAAAGATGCTGAGTGAGATGTGGTGTCAGTCATACCATATTTGCCTTGATCTAAATCCTCTGAGTCCAGCTGAAATATTCCTAAAACATGAATTCAGAACGTGAGCCAGTGTAGACCAAATGATGATGTAAATAAAACTGAACTCTGGTTAACACCTTGAAAATTCAGGTGGATTCAAGCCACTGTATAGTTCTAATTTTAACATGTTTACAATACTACTAAAATCTACTTTCATGCATGTATTTATTACACAGAGAATAGACAGTCTCCAAAAGTAAAAAATGTATGCTTGCTTTTGTAGGACAAAGTTTATCCAACAAATGCAGATGAACTTTGTAATCACATTCATCTCAGTATTAAATTTAAGAAGGCAGACTAGTCCTCATCTTCACATTTGAATTAAAATTTAAAACAATATTTAAATCCTTCCTTTAAAACCCCTAATGGAATGAAAGAAGTGACTCTGGTTGTGAATGCCATTATGAATTTCAGAGTCTATTCTTGGTGATGAAATTTGTATGCTGTGTTTGAACAAACTGTCATGCTAATGACATTCCTCAG
This sequence comes from Ceyx melanurus, assembly GCA_024611195.1. Taxonomy (NCBI): domain Eukaryota; kingdom Metazoa; phylum Chordata; class Aves; order Coraciiformes; family Alcedinidae; genus Ceyx; species Ceyx melanurus. The sequence goes on along the minus strand of JANHGL010019178.1, from coordinate 55,365 downwards.
TCTGGTGTCTTCAATAATAAGCAAACTGAGTTTTTAAATGCAGTTGATGGGATTTTTTCTCTCTCAGACACCCTATGAGGAAAACAGAATTCCCATTTACTTTCATGACCTCTGATTTAAAGCAAAGATTGCACATTATTTACTACTGGATGATTTTCACGAAATTTAATGAGGACTAAGTACAAATATGACAGATGTAATTATCACAGTTTTATTCTGCACAGTCAGGGTCTTCTTGTGCTGTAATTGCAAGCCTTTCATTCAGCTGCCAATAGCAGAGTTATTATCATAGTACTTTATGTTATTTCAGAGAGGAGGGAAACAGATTTCTACATCACTTTTACTCTGAAAATTTATCCTAAGGACTCATTTTGCCTGGCCTTACACTGCAGTGAAATAAAAAAACCTATGGAAAGAACACTGCCTTAACTTTGTGGATTTTTCTCACCTACTTCCAGTCGTAGTGAGGTCATCAATCTAACCCCAGTTTCTACAACATATTGGAGGGAAAGGAGGTCTTGGGGGGGTGTGGCTAGCAGTTTTTAAAAGGAAAACATGTGGGCAGGTGGCCAGCTCATTGTCTGCTGCAGAGATTTTTTTTACAATGTACTGCTGCACTCATTTAGACTTAAGCCAAGGTTGAGTGAGCCCCAGCTGGAGACTGGACCACTGACCCAGAAGCTGGAGATACCCGGTGACATGTACATGACTGGAAGCCTCCCCTTCCAAACCTCAAATATAATTATTTTACACTCTTCCCCCACCAGACAGCTCACACGCGCAGGGAGGAAAAAGCCTCTTCCAGTCAGTTCAGACTGTACTGATCCTGCTATTAATGCCCATCTTGCAGCTCACTACAGTGCTCCCTCCTAACCCAAGCACTGCAAGGCACAACTGCACCAGGAACATCACTGTATTGACATGATAATTACTGGGGTTCTTTCAGTTGAAAGGCGGAAGTCTGAAGGAAAGAAATGGTAGGATTTTTGCAAGAGTGAATAAAGGCAGACTTACTGGCACTCCAAATCCACTGTACACTTAGAAAGATGTGGATTAAATGTGTGTCTTCTAACAGAAAAATTCTCAAATAAACAGTAGTAGTAATAGCACGTGTGCCCAGATCAGGCTGCAATAGATGTACTGCAAATAGCCACTGCAAATACTGCAGAATCAAGTGCCCAATGTTATATTCCAGTAGGTTTCACAGGTGGGGAGAACAGACACTGAATGCTTCTGCCACTCCTATATTCTACCTCATTATGCAAAAGCTATACTAGATTAAAAAAAATTATTTACTCTAACCCAAAGATATTTGTTTTGAAATAAAACAGTTTGCAGTGAAGCTTTCCAAACTCTGAGATTGCAAAGTAGTGTTTTTCTCCTACCAACCTCCCACTGCACCATCTTCAGGAAATACACATTTTACCTATTGCTTTCAAAACAGCAAGATGACTATTGACTTAGTGAAACAAACTTAAAAAAACATCTAGGGCATCTCATTCCTTGGAATAGCACTTTCTGCAGATGCTGTAATTCCACTTCTGCACCATGTTGTAGTCATGTGATTTACCACCAGGCAGTATCTCACTTCTAGTGAACACCTCCCACTCTCATGCTTGCCACAAAACCTCTTAGCTTCTACTATCAAATTAAGGCTTGACCAAGCATAACTCACTGAATGTGTCCTGAAGACAGGCAAACAGAGCACCAAAGCCCTGGAGATGGACATCTGTGTATGACTTTACAAGCAGGGCACATATTTCTCAGAGCAACAAATTACTCTGATCTTCTGATCCTGGGGCCATGTAGAGCGTGGTCTAGTCAGAGACATAATTAAAAATACTGCAAAACCTGCTCTGTGCACGCTTACCCTGTACACTAAAATGGCAGCAGGCAATCCCTGAAATATGCAGATGCTTTAGTTTTCCCTCTACCCTAAGCTAAAGTCAAAGGCATCCTGATTTTTGTTAGATTCTGTGTATTTTTTCTCTTCGATTAAAACATTTTTATATATTCAAGGAAATAAAGCTTTTGAACTGTGTTGAAAGTAAAAAAAAAACGAACACAAAACAAAATAAAACAAAGTTCAGCAAACAGTTTCTGTGTAGTTGTGGGGTTTTTGAAGAAAAAAGAATTATTGTCAACAACATTGGAAGGAAGCAGCCTGTAATTTCATACTGTTACAAATTGTCAGCTGCCTTGCCCACAAAAAGTGATTTAACTGGGGGAGTGATACTCCCAGGAAAATGAGATAGTAATGGCATACACAACCCACCACAGTGAGGTCTAGTTCTCCACCCTAAATTCTTTCTTATAGCTTCCTTATAATATCTTTTTAGTGCCTAATTAATGTAAGAGCCATAAGCAAATGTTACGCCAATACTATCAGTTTCATGGAGGTCAAAGGCACTGTGTCCTTCTCTCCAAATGGTATCATGACACTACCATTGAGATGCTATGACAGCCTAGCATACCTGCTTTGTGTCTAAAAAGAGACACCTTTTTCCCCTATCAGTTTTCACAGACAAGAAAGTATTCATATTCAGCTTATGTAGGGTGAGAAAGGGCAGCTGGAACACACTGGAGTATTTGGAGGCAGTAACTGGATTGATCTATTTTTCAGTTTGAATGAATACACAGGTGGTAAGGCATCTTATTCTGGCTTTCAAAATATCAAGCTCAGAGGAGAACCAGGAGAGCTACAGAACACCAAGCATTGCATCAGTGCAGCAAGAGAGGAGAAAAGGCAGGAGGAAATGACAACATACCTCCTATGGCTGCAGCTAGTAGGACAACAAAAATAAAAATAAAAAAATAAATAAAATAGAACAAGCAAGATTTACCTCCTCTGAGAAGGAAAAGCTCCAGTAAGGATATCTCACTGAATTTTATAATCCCTCACTTAATAAGATCAAGTGCAGAGAACCTGACAGTATTACAAGGCAGAATGATGACTATCTAGTGACTTTGTTTTCTTAGTACTTAAACTTCAAGGGTATTGCATGCACATGTAGAAAATCTGTTTCTCTTAAATTTGAAAGGACAGCCTGAAACATCGGAATTGTAAGGTGCTCAGTCTGAGGCTGCACAACCTGAGCAGGAAGGTGCCTCAAGTTATCATATTTTCACAATAAGGAACAACAGTGACTGTCTATTTGGATTATTTCTCATAGGTTATCATACTTACAATTGGGCTGGCATTGATGTAGTCTGAATTGTCATGGCTATTTTCACCTTTCAAATATATTCTGGAATGATCATCTGTAAAGGAGAAAAGAAGAAAATAAAGTTTCTATAGAAGTATTCTACCCATTTTAAGTTAAACATTTCAAAGTCAGATTAGTGTGCATTTCAAGATGGGCAAATGGTAAATATCAGAATGGATATTTCCTTTTGATTCCTAACCTAACATAGTCTTGATACAGCCCGAGTGTCACATCCTGACTCAGGACTGAAGTACTAAGATATTTCAGAGACTGAGTATCAGAACGCATGTCTTCATGAGTTGCACTATAACCTTTCATAGGAAGGTGCCACAACATTTCATAAGAAAAAGTGGAAGCTAATGATCAGGGAATTAAGATTCAAACTAGGTAAATAGCCAGAAAAAAACCCCCCACATTTTATAGAAAACACTCCTGTGTTTGCAGGATCATGGAAGAAGTAAATTGATGGACTTTGTGCATCTGGCCTTTCTACAAAATGAACAGCAGGAACATTAGTGCACAGTTGAGAGCTGGACAGTACAGTTAATGTCCTGATCAAAGACCAGTGCTGTGTTGTGCTATGCTAATGACAGAGGGAGATGGTAGCTGCCGATGGTGATGGAGGAGAGAAAACGCTAATGAAAACTGCACCTAGAAGGATAACTGAAGCACATATAAATATCTTATACTGTTGTATGTGGCTTGTTCAGATACCCCTAGTAAAGAAAACAGCATCTATGGACACAGGAGACTTACTCGTGTTGTTTGACCAACATCAAGATTCTTTTATCACTTCTTTAGCTCGTGTTTTTACTGGCGCTAGCTGAATTGTATTTAGAGCTGGTACACCTCAAACCCTAGTCCTTTTTTTTTTTTTTCCACTTCAGGACACATGTAATGGGTGGGTTTTGTCTGTAATTAGACAGTGACAATGCAGATATCTGCATCTCTTCCAGTCATCTAGACTCACTTTCAGCTAAGAGAAAATAAATATTTCTACATCATGAATCATCTCATCTTGATTTAGCTGTCTCAAACAGGCCAAACTGCACTCAGGAGATGTCCATTTCTCTCCATTGACTAAAAAAATGCCAGACACATACAGATGATTTATGTGAGAGATGTCTAAAGCTTTACACATGGATCTCAAACAAGTTGTACCTCATCCATAACCAGCACAATTTATACTTCTCAGCAAATCTACTCTGTACAGTACATTGTTGTAAGAGCTCATGGAGTTGCCCTTTCTGCAACACTCTACAGCTGAACAGAGATACTACTGTTCTGAAAGCATCCTTACTAGTTATTCAAATAGACAAAATAAGAGTACAGCAATATACCCTGTCCTTCCCTGGTGGCCTGTGACGTTATTCTTAACAGCAGAACTAAAAGTTGGCTTTTAAAATCACTAAGTATCAATCACTATTTTAATAATGAGGAACAATAAATAAGTTATCAAACTTGTGTGGTAAGTATCACACAAGAAAGCAGAGACAGGGGTTTGAGCTCTGCTTAAGTTTATTCGCCAGTAATGTCACTGCAGTTCAATATGTGAGCAGGATAAAGGTCTCCTTGTATGAGCATTGTTTTTAGTCCCTCCACCTCATCAGCAAAGTTTAACCTACCAATGTGAGTAACCTTTTCCTGGAATGAAATTAGAGGCAAACAAGTCATGTCAAATGAATGAAGAGTCATTCTTCACTATTAACATATAATTATTTCCTCTGGTAAGGTTTCAACACAATAGGAGGATGAAGACGACAAGAAAGGGAACACATTAACACGTGTTACTCACTTGCACCTGACTTTGGCACCACCCCACAAAAAATCTGAAACATAAAAATAAATTGTGACATCTGAGATCTTGGGGATAACCAAAATGTTTTTATAGGAAGCTTTACAATGAGCACTGTCAGAGTGCTTGAAGAATTACAGCTCTGAAACCTTTTGACTATGCAGGAGATATGCAGGTTACTTGCACTACGGTCTCTCATGTATCTTATGCTAAGTAAATATTCAGCATAAGCCACATACATTGGATAGTGAAACTGTTTGAACTAATCACCAAAGAAAATATGTGAAATGTTTTCAAATGGATGAAAGAGCACACAGTGATTCATCAGTATTTAGCAAACAGATGTCAGTGTGACTCTCCAGTAAAAGTCAAGGGTCAGATCAGTAACTTCAGGATTTTTCCTTTTAAAATGTAATGTTTTTATGCAGACTATCCTGTTGTCTCAGAGGAATTATCAGAGGGCAAGACATGTTAAGATCTTGGTAGTGAAAAGCTGGTGAGACTTTGTATTTGCACTCAGGAAAAAAAAAAAAAAGGTGTGCAAAAAAGGTTGTACATGTATTTCCTGCATATATCAAGAGTTTGCACCCATGTGTGCTTCAGTTGCAGCATCAGGCATTCATATTGACAATGAACAGATTGTGCTTGTCTATGCCTGTTATCACCTCAAAGCTTCTAGGAACTAGCATAATAGCTCTTCAGAAACAGGCAGAAAAAGAAGAAAAAAAAGAAAACTATTGACACCAGTCTGTTATGTTAACAATAAGGAACTATGGGGAAAATGCCAAAAGTACGAGATTTTTTTTGTAAACTGCATATTGATTATGTTAAAAGCAAGGAAAGAGAAACAGAATAAGCAGGAAATAATAGGAAGGAAGGTTATGACAGAAAAGGAAGATATATAAGATCAATCTAAAAGGCAAGAAAGATGAATGAAGACATAGAAAAGGGGAGGTATCATAATAAGGAAGTGAGAGAAAAGAGAAATGCTGTTACTAGCTACTGCAATCTGGCCACACTACAACCAGTCATCATTTCATACCTGTAATAGCTTCTGCTGAATGCTAAACTACTTTGCATTTGCTATTGCTCCAGCAAAGCCACAGCTGAAAGAAAAGCAAAACGTATAGAAGGCTATGTGTGACAGAGAGAGGCTTCCTAAAATAAGAAAGTTAATACTAATTTATAGCTGAGGAGAAATATAGCACAATGTTGTAATCTTGTATATAAAAGTATAAAATATGAAGGATAGAGGATAAAACACAACATATAAAGCAAAGATATATGAGCTTGCAGGACATAAAAATTCAATTTACAGCCCAAGAATGTTAAGTGTTGGGTGTCTACATATAGATATCTTCATGTGGACTAAGTTACAGTTAATGGAGCTTGAATTACTTGGCTAAACATTAACATGTCATACTGTCTGAGAATCTGCAGAGTAGATGAGACAGTGCACAAGGATAACATATATGACATAATATCTGAAGACTTGTACCATATTAGACCAGCATCCGAAGCTTGCACAGGATATACGAGGGCATCCTAAAGCTGTTAATTTCACTGTAAACCAAATACCAACTTCTGGACATTGCACACCTCTCTTGATACACTGCACTGGCTGGCTCTTCCCTGGCTTTAATGGGTGCTTTGACAACTGGCTCATATGGAGGTAGCTACAGGGAGACACTTAGGCATCTTCATCTATGATTAAACAGAATTGTGCCCAGAGAACATTTTTCAGTGCTTCAGTGTAGGTTTCTAGGACACTCAAGCCAGTAGCTCTGAGGGCACAGGTCTCCCACAGAGCCTGTGTTATACCTACTAGCTCTGCATGGGTACCCTGAATACCTTAGGCATGGCCAATGACACTGGTTTCCTGTGTTTAAACAACCGAGTTGAGCACAAATTATTGTTTCTATCAGGATAACTTCAACAGTGAGCAATATTCCAGAAGTACAACACCTCATATTCTTGTATTTAGCTCACACTGGCCCTCCAGCTTAATGAAGATATTTTATTCTTTTTCAGAAGGGGATACAAAGCTTGGAAAAATAAGACTCATCTTACCCTTTGTCTTCTGTATCCTTTTAATCAGATACTTCTGAGGGAGTACAACCAACAAAAAAAGCCCAAACATGGAATATGGGGAACTTTGCATTGTCTGAATCCAAGCAACAGAGCAAAGTGAATCTCACAACAATCAACCTGGCACATTCCACCTGGAACATCACTCCCTTCTAGATTTAGATTCGGTTTTTCCCCCATACAAAGCACTATACAGAGCTGCATTGAAGTAAGGAAGTGAAGACTACTGCGGATCAAAAGGGGAGCAGTTTGAAGACTGTGAAAACTCACAATTTGACTATCATTATTTTGCCCAATTATTAGAGCTGAACTATTTGTACATGCATTACTAATATCGATAATGAACACACCCAGAGCAAGTATCCCCTGCTCAGGTGTTCCCATCCTCAGTGTCAATCCCATTGGTGTGCTCTGACTGCACACAAGCCTCAGAGCTGACTGCACACTCTAGCTGAGATGCTTTGCTTTCCTTTGGAGGAAAACCAAAGCAGAGAGGTAAGCAAGTTGTTCTAATACATATGCTCTAATATATACCATGACCCATGGCCACAGCTACAGGAGACAGCTTTTCATAGATGTTCACTGCAAGAAGTTGTTTACCAAATGTTTAAAAACCTATATGTAACTATAGTATAAATATCAACATACAGTATTCACCATACTGAGATGGTTTTATTTTGCTGAGGTGCAAGAAGCAAAAATAAAGTCTACAAAGCTTTTTCAAGGACATCAACAAATTAAGCGGCTCATGTTCATACAGAAAAAAAAAAGGTATCCCACTACCCTAAATTATAGCAATCTACTTGTTGGTTAGATAAAAAGATGAAGTTTTTTTAATCTAGAAGGTCCAAGGTACTTCAATTGTTAGAATTTTTTAAATTCAAAATTAATTAAGTGAAGCGTGTCAAAGTGTTTTGCTACCAAGTACTTTAAAAGCTGTTTGTAAAAAGAAAAGATAGGTAAGTAAGCTATAGTAAAACTGAGATTAAAGATGGTAATCTAGAAATTACACCAGTTAATCAGTAAAAATATTATTTTAAGACTGGTTAAGAAAAGGAAATGCAGAGTGAATATAACATGATACTAAAGCTTCTTTGAAGCTTTCCTAAGATGAAATCTTTCACATGATTTGGCAATCTTGTTCTACCTTGTCAAGGTGATTATGAATATGAAAGGGGTAAGGAAATGCTAACAAGGTGTTATTCTGCAAGAATATTTTGAATGTAGCATAACAACTTTGTAGCATAACAAAAGCATATCAATTTTCATTCTTAATTTATTATGAAGGAAATAAGTTACTTTTTGCTACAGTTTAAATGTCAAACACAGTCAAAAAAAGGTGGGCAAAGCAGGCTCTTTCTCAGTCTAATCTTAAGAATCTACAATAGCCGTTACCTTACCAAAATTTATTAGTTGATTAAACTCTATGCCACACTTTCCTCCCATCATCAAAGCAGTTTAAAGGGTCTAACATGACAGCTGTTTAACAGTGTGCAACCACTTCGGAAAGCGAGGCCGTGTAATTTTGTGCAATTCAGTCAAAAAGGAAAGTTTCTAGTGCACTAATAGCTGTAATAGAAGCTTCCACATTGTCATAAAGCCAAAAAAAAAAAAAAGATATGCTTTTACTCTTATAACAGTACTAAGTGATTTTAAATGTGATAAAATACTTGTAATTAAAGCTTTAGATAACTTTCAGCCACCCTGTCCATGTACAAATTCCTTTCCAGGTAGTACCGATTCAGTCTAGACTCAGTGATAGGAAAAATGGGCAAAACAATATGCAGTGGAAGAAGCAATGGCAGAGACTTGTCAGCAGAAGGCTGATCAGTGTAGGCTGATTCATCCACATGGTACAATATGATGAAAAGAGACAGACTACCTTAGCTTTCAAAATAGTTCAGCTTTCTAGCGTGGTATGACACTCAAGCTAAAAAATCTCTGCTCTTTAGTACCACTGCAGCTATGTTATTTCTGAATTCAGAGCTAGAATGGTCTAGAGTGAGGGTCCCTATCTTAATGCTCATTCTGTTATGCAGACATGTTTCCTACGTCAGTTGAATAACCAGCATCAATTGCTGTCAACACCTGTAGTTCCCATGCTGTCTTCAAGGAAGCAACCAAAACCAATCTGGCTTAATTTATAAGCAGGGACTTGCAATAGCCTGGAATGCTCTGACTGTAAGTCTACATTGAAAAGAACACTTTAAACAGGGAGATTAACTTGGATCAATACATACTATTATGGTGCAATTTTCACTTCCTATCATGTTGGTGAGATACTATTTTTTCAGGATGGAAAAGAGCACAGAAGTCTTTTACTCCTTTACCTTTCATAGTGACTTAAAACTTTTTAACAGACCTGGCCCCAAAACACATGGAAGTCAGCAAACTGTTGCTGTTGACCCAGAAGGGTTTCAAGTAGCACCATATTTATTCAGGAGAATCCATATCACCAAACTACTGTACTCCTCTCATCAGCAGCACAGTATTGCTGAAAGAGCCACTTCATAAACACGAGAGCCAAACCCTGCCGAAGCAAACATTCAAGGACCGTTGGGCCCAGTTAAATTATCATGTACTTCCAAAGAATCTTCACTCTAAATCTGGCTCTGACATTTACTTAATGTGTTACCCTTTAATGTGTTACCTGTCATTTCCTCATTTCAAAGGAGGAATAGTACTTACCCAAGGCTCTCATAGGGAAAATGAAAGTTTTCAGGGCACTTTAAAAATTAAAATAGCTATATATGTTTGCCAAGCTCCCAGCTGGATTGTGGGCACACTGACTGAGAGCATTTTTGTTGCTGTGGACTGTGCATATATTCTCAGTTTCAGTTTTGTTCCATTGGTTGCTTAATAAAATGTGTGGCCATAGATTACCAATGCAATCTATGAGATACATATATTTGCATAGGAAAAATATGTTGCTTTTATTTCAAGCTCAGAAAGGTGTCTGCTTATGGGAAAGAGCAGATTCTAGGAATATAAACACTGGCTGCTTTTTTTTTTTTTCTTTTTCTCTTTTTATCCTAAGCCTAGCAGAGAGAAAAGCCAGTCTGCAAGCTTATCCACCGAAGCCTAAAGGGGCTCATTCAGTACAGCTGAGTAGCTGATAAACAGATCATCTAACTCTGATTATAGACTGTTAATATTACTGTTGGATGGACACGATACCAACTTGTCTAAACACAAGCCAAACTTCTTTCTGCTGAATGGCTACAGATGCCACTCAAGTATATTCCAGCATTGAAAAGCACTCTGGCTATTGAATTTCATCAGACAGCACAGCTGCACTAGCAGTAATATGTGACATAGCTCTGCATTTTAGTAACTTATATGCAACTTATAGGGGGATAAACAGTGTCTAATACAACAGGACATACACTCAAGCCCATAGTCAGAGCTACAGTTTTCTAGTTTTCTCTCCTGTATTCTGTTTGCCTGTCATCTGTAGCTTTCAAACCACTGTGCAAAGGATACAGAGAAATGTATCATGAACTTAAAATGCAATCATCCAAATGAGAATGTACATACATGGCACCACAGTCCGTGAACGATTCTTCTGGATATTCTCCTCCTGCTGTGCAACAGTGGTAGCATTGGGCTCAGCCTGGTAAGAACACAGAGCTTCCCATTCTTTTTCCAGACGATTCTTGTTTTTCAGATGATCTTCCATGTAGGACTGGAATTAAAAGAATATTGTATTAAGGACTGACTTATCTAGGCTCAAAGCTAAGCTAAAAGGGTATATGTCAAGATGGAAAAACATGGGAATCCCGAGCTTTGGGGACAAAATGCACTCAGTGTTAACAGCTAATTCATGTGAGTTAACTTCAAGCTTATTTCTGCTATACAAAATGAGAACATGAGCATGTACTGGAGCTAACAGAGAAGAAATGCTTGAAATTAAGTCAAAATCAGGCAATCAAAAAAGAAACAGAAGCCCATTGATAAAAATTACTTACTACAACAACAGCTCATGTCCAACTAAAGGTTTTTAAAACTAAAGTTCAAGCACATATGCAAGTCACAGCAATGATACAGCTGTTGAGAATGAAAAAAACCCACCAGACTTAAGTGTCATGGTTCGGATACAGGCTGATTAGGAACCAATTCTGCACGTGGACTGACACACAGAGGACCTTGAACTGAGAAGGTGCTTTTTAATTAATATATGTTGTGAAAGATTGTACCTGGCATTCAGTAAAGTCAACAGTGTTAAGAGAAACATCACTAAAGAAAAATTAGCTGGCTATGTTAGAAATTATGTCGCATCAGCGTATATTGGTGCAGGCCTTCAGTTTCTACAGGTATCTCAAGGGTAGAGTTTTAGTACAGCAGTGGTTCAGGAATTCAGTTCCAAAGGTCTGCCAAAAGAGAACTAAAACACTCTTCCTTCACCCTATGGATCTGAAAATCACCCAAGCAGGTGAGGGGAAAAGAGCAGAAAGCAGGAAGTGTAGGGAAAAACCAGAAATCTTCCCCTCCCTTTCACATGAAAATTAAGAAAGTGATCATCTGGTACTGTAAGCCCACTCTACAGTCAAGTTACCTGTCAGAGCCTGTCATCTTCTCCTACAGTAAGCAACAGAAAAATCGCACATTACATTCACTACCTATTTGTAAATGAAACTCCACACTACCTATACATGGTAGCTGGAAGTTTACATCTGTAAAGAGATTAAAAAGGAACCACTGTTCAGGGGCCAGATTCAGGGTCTGGATGGAGACTGGGAGCTGAGCTGTGGGTGCCTCTGGACCAAACATTTAGTCAAAGCAGCTGACTAATGTTTGACAGTGGAGCACTCAATAATACAGCCCAATCCGCACGAGCACTTCTCTAGGAAAAGCTGGAAAGGATTCACTGAGAAGTAAAAAAAGCAGTTTAATTGCTTTGTAAACCTTTTCCACAGACAATCTCTGTTATGTCAAACAGTTCTTCTGAAGCGTACTTTAAAGAAAAGCTCCCATGCCCTCTCAGCAGGTTTAACAGAAGGTGTAAAAATCTTGCAGCTTGTTTTCCACCAAGTGGGAGCTCTGCTAAAGCTGCTGCTTCCCACCCGCCCAGCGAGGCAGGATACTGCTCTCTTCTGCAGGTCGAAGGGGTTTTCAGTGACAAAAGAGCCCTGCCACACAGTGTTGTTTTGTGCAGGTTTTGTCGGGTGTGCGCATCTTTACGTGACACTTGTAAATCAAACCTGTTACTGAAAAGCAATTCAAGCAGTGATGCTTCCAGAAGGGCTTTCTTAAAGGAGAGAGAAATATATTGCATTAGAAGAAAGGTTTCTAAAGGAGGTAAAAAACAGTGTTGGCCTAGATAAAATCAAAACACCTACTGTGTGATTGCTACTTTTCTATAATGAAGGAAAAAGCATCACAGTGGACAAGCTGTAACCTGAGGGATGAGCTGGGATTGTTGCTTGGTCTTATCATGTGTTAGGGGAGCAGGTCAGCAAACATGTTCCCAGTCTTACCCTGAAAGTTAAAGTGAGGAAACCATCCTCTGATACTGCTTGTCCTTGACAAAAGGCTTTTGATACTAGGGAAGGGAGGGAGGCTAAAGTTCCTGTTATTTTCTTCTAGTAGCTCTGTGCCAGGATATACATACTGAACGTAATAAAAAAACAAACAACTGAAAACAACCAAAAAAAGATAATCCCTCCTGAGCAGAGACTAGTTGGTATGTTAAGAATTTTTATGAAGCAAAGGGGAAAAATAGAAATCTTAGAATACCACTGAGCCAAGACTCCTAGCTTCAGAGATGTTTAGCATGCAGCAGAGATCAGGCAGTGAAGGACCAGCTTGTAGTATCTTCCCATTTTAAACCACAGTTTTATAATCTGATTCATTTTGACATACTCATCACCAGTGTCCCATGGATTTCAGGGACATTTTATGCAGATATACAGATATTCCAATGCTAAATCTTTCCAAAACACTACGAGATCCAGGAAGCTGTAGCAAAGGACCATGAATATTTGATTCCTAAGGCAGGACTGTATCTATCAAGAAGCTTCCCATTGGCTCCAATTTGTCTATTTGAAGATTTAAAGGATTTCATTTTAGAAAGAAAACTTATTTACTTTTTAAATTATCAAATGTGACACAGTCAAGGTAATCTGCTTGCTTTTAGTGCACATAAATTTTTAAATAAATGGTCTCTCTTTAAAAAGGAATACTCCTTGTACTTTGTTCCTTTCTGATGGAATCCTGAGTGTGAAGAGAAATTAATATTCCAATTAAAATACAGTGAAATCTTTAACCAGACACCCACTTTTCATGTAGTTACAACACCCGCATCACACAGATCAGATTCACAGGGCACTTCCTGATAGATCTTGAAAAGGTGTTTGACTATTTAAACAGACCTGTGGAAGAATCTGCACAATATAAACATCTGCTTTACACACATTTTAAAAAACTACCAAGAAATAAGTTTGTTTTAAAACATTCAGGAGTCAGACAATTCCCTCACAGTTAAGTCATCTTTCATTTACAGTCCTTCAGAGCCCCTATGCTCATCCCCATTTTGCTAAACAGAAGCTTAGTGATTTTGAAACACTCTCTTGGGAGCTGCTGGATGTACATTAAATTGAGTGGAACTTCTGATATTTTAGAGATTGTATGTCTAGTCAAACCCACTCCTTAATTAGGATGTTTTCATGAGATCTGCAGCACGTGCTTGGTACAAAAGAAATTACAAATATGTCAAACATGCCCATGGTTTTCCTTGTCCCAGAGCAGCAGGAAAAAACAAACAGTTGTCACCACTGTTATGGAGTGTTCCTCAAAGCCTGCTAAAAAAGGTAGAGGTCCCCATGAAGGCAAGTCCTGTAATCCCAAGTTTATGATATTATTTAAACAAACACGATCTGCTTGAATAGAACTCCTGATGTACCTTAAGTTTAATGAAATCTTAATTTTCCTTCCACAGGGTCTCACCTGCAAGGATGAGTGGTAGCCTATTTCATACTTGTGTATGCAGATGAGATACTCTTGCTACCAAATATATTATGGGGATAACATGGATGCACTGATGTTATGTGGAGAAGAGGGATGTGTTGTAAAATCTATTGGTATTGTGTGAGACATGCCAGTTACAAGAAAAAGATAAGCTTTTAGCCAGAGGATGAAAAACTGTCCCAGGGACAATGAATGTCTGACCAAGAGAATCAGTACCCATGGTAAATACTCAGTGTGCCTAAATCCACATACAAAGACAGAGCACAACAGCCTGGATTAGCTTTGGTAAAACTTCGAGTGTTTGGCTGATGGTGGAATACAGTGTCAAACCATTTAAATTTTCTCTTTCTTTCTCTTTCTTTCTTTCAGGAGTGTCATCTAGTGTGTACTCAAGGTTAACAAATACAACAATCAAATTCTAATTCTCTGGTCAATCTCCAAATACCTTCTTCAGAGATAGGATGGTTTGCATCTGTCAAGATAACTTGTTTTAGAACTTCCTATTTTATTAGATAGTACAAAAAGCAATTATTTTTGACTACATACTTCCAATATGGTACTTGATTAGCCAACTGAAGATGTCTCTTATAATGAAAAGACAGGCAAATATTAAATTGACAGGCCTTGACAGGTGTAATCAAATCTCAAATGTCAGTTGAAGAAGTGGATGGGACATCATCTTAATCCTTGTGAATGGTGATCACTTAAATCCACATCTTTTACCCAACAGTGCAAGAGCCACTGCTTCCAAATTGTTGCCTCTTATTTTGGAGATTCAGAGAGACAGGCAGTGCCAGGGTGCTTGGTGCTCCTCAGAAGGAATTTGGAGAGGGGAGAATTTGCCTTAGCTATTATATAGCAAATTGTGTACTAAATCACCATAGTTGGAACAATTTGTTTTATTATTGTCTCTAACTTACGTAAAGGTTGGGCGTTTTTTGTTTTTGTTTTTGTTTTGTTTTGTTTTTTTCCTCTGTTCCTTGCTACATTGTAGGCTATAGATTCTTGTAGGCTATATATTCTTCTGGCACAGGACATCCCAGCATTACATCCCAGTTATTCTGCTTAAATGTCTTTGTTTTCTTTGGTGTATATTGCACTGACTATATGCAAGAGGAATACTTTTCTGCATAAATCCAACTGTCAACATAGCACACCACTCTCTCCTTCCTTTTTCTTTCTGAATACCTTCTCACCAGTGGCTTCACAGTAAATGTCTCTGTTCCCACCCATACTACTTGCAATGCTACAGAATTTAGTGACAGAAGAAGCCTACCCTTTGTCATGTTTCTTGTACTTCACTAAAAAGCCTTCTAACATTTAGGTGCCCTGTATCTAAAATAGAAACTTAAAACACAGCTCATTACTATTTCTTGAGACACAAACTGTTCTGAACTATACACTGTATTCCTGGAAATATTAAAATATTTTAAATAAAGAATAGTAGTCCTCATCTGGGAGAGCTTTTTCATAGAGATGCCAAAAGTATTGCTTTTCTATTCCAAACTGAATTTGCTACCCATTGTCATCAATCTATTTCTATCAACTCTAGTCTGTTTACACAGAATATTGCTGTTCTGTATAATTTCTACTTGTATATATTTCAGTGTTTTCACAGACCATGTGATCCATGTAATGGATCTATGCAAACTCAGACATCTCCTCTTATGACTTTTTTATTCAAAGATAATTTAACTTTATTTGTGGTATGTGTTTTCAGGTCTAAGGTTTTAAAACTTTTGAATTACTTTTCCATTATGACTTCTGGGCAGAACTTTGCACTGTGATATCACATTTAAAAATCACTTCTATCCATTTTCAGATCATTATTTTAAAAGTTAAACTGGATTTACTATCAATTCCTGTACTCTGCCAGACACACCCCATATATAACTTTTCATCAATACTTTTTGTATATCATCCTTTAGTCATATTTCAATCCACACAATTGTCTTCTAAAAAACTGACACTAATTTTTCAATTAACTATTAATGAGACAGCTTCAAGGCTTTTTTAAAACCTGGATATTTTACATCTGTTTTTTTCACTTCATCTATTGGTTTATATTGTTTAAATATAAAGCAATCAAGTTTTGTCCAGGCAAGATCTTTTTCCTTATAAAACTATGCACATTCTTACTCATTGTAGAGATATCCAAAGGAAAGATAGAGTAGATGAGCAAACACACAAAGACCCCAGTCCTCCCTATGCTCTTAAACGAGACCCTCATACTTATCTCCCTTTTATGCCCTGAAAAATCTTTCGCTAGATAATCAGCGCTTTCTTTTTGAATATGTGCTGCATTATTTTCTAGGGCTGGAGTCATGACTTGAGGAATAGTAAAAGTTCATGTTGCTTTCTCCTCTCTCCTTTTCCTCACTCCTCTTTTATAAAATTATGATTAGTTTATTCTTCTATTTTGGTGCACCTACACTTGTCCAGATCTGCTCAAACTATGTCCATACCTTTTCTACCTTTCTTTCTTAGCAAAGCAAACCTTAAATAAAGAGAAGGAGGATACACTATGTCAACAGATTTAATTATTTTCACCAACTAACATAAGAAAACCAGTTTTGCCCAACAGTTATAGTTCCATTGAAGCACCATTGATGTTTCTGATGCTCTGAACAGCCAACCCATAATAATGCAGAGTCTATAACTTCTACCAAGACCAGCTCTATCTCTGAAATGTGGCTCTATAACTGTTGTTAAAAGCACTAGCTTTAGTCCTAACACAGTAAATCAAGTTTTCAACATTAAATGTAGAGAAATGTGACTTTATTGGGCTAGTTACATTGAGTTTATATATACACACACACATACACACACACGTATATATATACATAAAAATAAAAATTTTCTCTTGTGGCAACTCATTGTCAGTATCTCTTTTTTTCTGTGTCATCCCAGGTCTCTCAATCTTACCAGCAAGAACAGTCTAAGGCAAAAAAAAATGAAACAAATCTAGGAAATAAAACCTTGTGAATTTGTATTTTGTCTTTATAAAATAAACTGAGAAATTATTTCTCCTCCTTGTTGTTTGCAGCCATATCATTACCATAATGTGCTTTGATCTAGTTTTTCTCCTATTTCTCAATACCTGATGACATCAGTGAAAACAGTAGTTTTGAAGTCTCTTCAGCTATATATATTGAAAACTACTGTAAAGATTTACTAGTAATTTGGCATAAACCACTAATATACATAATATGATAGGTGATGAAGGAACACATAAAAAACAAACCACAAAAACAAAACAGGGCGATAATTCTCTGGCAAAATGAACTGTTCAGTTGGGTTGAGACTATCGCTGGACTGTTTCAAGCAGGTTGTATTACTTAATAATAAAAAAATAAATCAACTTCCATGGTAACGTCAGCCAATAATACAAATTGCAGTTCCATAGTTTCAATTTTATCTTTTTAAAAAGATTATTGTAAACAACTAAGCACATACCCAGAAAGCAGCTGTTCCTTAAGCATGCCACTGCAAATCATTTTAGATTATTGTCCTTGGGTTTCTAGAGAAATATCACGTTTGCATGAGCAGTGCATGGCATTATATATGAGATTAAACTATCTTACAAATTTTGCAAGAATGACTGTAATTGATAAATACCTTAAATGGCTACCTGTGTTCTGTTTACCTAAATTAATATACCCTTGATGTAGTGTATATCACTGCCTTCCCTTCTCTTAATGCTCTGATAATAGAGTTTTGTAACTTGTAAAAGGATTACTTCAATCCAATCAGCAGGTGCTGGGATCAGTGTGTGTCAGACAAACACTCACTAATCCCTTTTGTTACAGCTCCCAGCTGCCAAAGGTGCTCAATGAAATCCCAATGAAATGGCTGGATACAACCTGGTGTGGCGTGACGCAGGTTTTCAGCTCTGTAGGAAGTACTGGAAAATACATGTGATATTAAACATTGCTTGAACTGGAATGACTGAGGCAGGTATGCTTTTGAAAGGAAATGTAGCTAAGAAATTAAACATTAAAAAAAAATAGAATGCTTAAATATGAAATATTTACTCTACCTGCCTCTAAATATAGCAGAAGATAAAGAAACTCACTCTACAAAGAATCCCTTCTCAAGGATTATCAGCTACTTAATGATGTCTTCTAAGTCCTAAAATACAACCACCTCCATCTCCTCCTCCTTACTCCCTTTCTTGAAATCTAAATTATGCCTATGAAGTTTCAACCCTGCAATTACTTTGCTTTAAATAAACCTCAACAAAAAGGAGAAGATGATTCCCATAAAAGGAATATAATTTGCTCCCTTACAATCTCTGTATTTCTATAGCTCCTTCTGCCCAGCTGTCTGAAAGTACTCACATTACTTGTGCAGGGGAGCAAATACCATTGCTGTTTCACAGATAGGAAATGAAAGGGCAGAAACATTGAAGTGGATTTCTGAGGATCACAGAATATGCTCCTAGACCCCTTATTTTGCAAGGAAATTCAGAACTCAGTCCTCTTGACCACTGTTCTCCCCGTTTCCCATGGTTATGTTTATACACAGGGCTAAAAGTCATGCAACCTTCATGAAACCATATCTAATAGCATTTCTGTAATTAGAGCATATCAAATACTTTGACTGTAATGGCATTAGGACAGGTTTCTCTTTGGGGTGTTTGTTTAGATGTACAAGGTTTAAGTGGTTGATGAGTAGAGGAATTTATGTACGTGCTAGATTCTGTTTATACAAAGCCATGCAAAACTAAATAATAATTTAAAAGGTGCATTAGTCAAAATAAGTTTCCAGACTTTCTGTATTTCTTATGGTAGATTTCACAAGAAAAAAAATATAAAAAAATAGCCTTTAAATAAAGGAAGAATGTTATTTCAGAAAATTCAGAACTAAACTTCTTAGCTAAATACTGGTATTTCACAGCATGGGATATGTTGTGACATTTCTTAAAACCAAAAATAAATTAAAAAAAAAGTAAAAAATCAACCCCAAGCCTCCCCATTAAAGCCAACACCGCAGTATAGGAACCAATGCCAAGGACAGTGTCAGCTGAATTCATCAACTGAGACATTTTGGGAAGCAGTTTTGGTAACTTTGTTAAAAAGGAAAAGCATAAGCTACACAACTGAATAAAAAGTAGCAGAAAAACTGGGAAAAAGAAAGAAAGAAAAAAGATGCAAATCAAGTCCCTCAACTCTTGTGATAAATACTGACAACCTACTCAACTCTCAAAAGTTCTGGAGTACTGCATCCAGCTCTGGAGCCCCTAAAGCAAAAAGGCCATGGATCTGTTGGAAACTGTCCAGAGGAAAACCACAGAGATGATGAGAGAGCTGCAGCACCTCTCATACAAGGACAGGCTGAGGGAGATGGATGTTCAGCCTGGAGAAGAGAATGCAAGCACAATCCAAGATGTGTTTGTGATTCATCTACATACCTGTTAATGATCTCATGTCTGAAATGAAAGCTTAAAAAATATATTACTACACTCTAATTACCTAGCTGAAAACACAAAAACAAATTCCCTGCCGTCCTCTCCATGCCCTGCTAAATCAATTAAGCATCTAAATTTGTGTTCCTGGTTGGGTACTGTATTTGCAAATTCAGATTTTAAAGAATTAAAATCTGTGTTTCTTTTCAGAGCACTTGTAATGGTTATCTACATTTACTACATATAAAAATTACAAAGAGATAAATACAGAATTCTGAAAGCATAATGTTTAAAAATAATATTCTCTTCAAGCATGGTCAAGTTCTTCAGAGATAATGAGACTAGGAAAACCCAGGCAACCATGACCAAGTACAACAAAGTGATACAGCACTATATGATTTATAGATAGTCTGGCAAATTATGCCTCTGCTAGACAGTGGCCATCTTGAGGGCAGAAAAAAAAATAAATTTCTCCAAGCATAACATCCCTGCTAGAGGAAACTGAGAAACAGTAATACTCTTATTCTTAAATATGTGAACAAAAGTGAAAAGGTGCTCCTCCAGAAGCAAATAATTATTCATAAAGCAAAACTCCTTTGCTTTTCAGGGTTTGTTTGGGGGGAAAGGGTATCAAAATTAATAGCAAGAGTTTGTACATAAACACACCCAGAGGTTTATGTGAAAATGAAGAACATGCAATATGCAAGCCAGGATGTCTTGCAATCCATGCTATACCCACAGACTAGCAGCAGAATATGTGTAAGCACAAGGGAACATATGTCACCTGTGAGAAAAGTCAAGGAAAGCACAGACTGGATAATCAGCCTTTTCCTTAGAAAACTCCCATAATGGTCAAAGATGGCAAACTTCAAACTCCACACACATCTTCAATGGTCAAATTCTCACACTCAAGACCATTTGGAATCACATCATTGACCTAAGAAGTTCCATGTTTGCAGACTGCAGAGAAGCAACCCAATTACAGTAAGTACCAGTGAGGACAGTAAGCAGTGAAGAAACTCTGCTTCCACATTAATACTTTCAGGACTTAATGGAGATGACTGTGGGAGAAGACACGTCTGACTTCTGCTCTATCCTTTCCATCTCACACAGCCATATCAAACCAATATGCAGCAGGAAACTGAGCAATGCTGGCCATGAGAAAGATGTATCTGGCAACTATGCTGCTGTCCAATGTAGAGGAAGGATTTTTTAGGTAACCTTTTATCTATGCTCCATGGGATTTTCAGCTGAGGTTGGTCTAGCTCAAATATTTTTCTCATGAGAGCATTCAAAAGGGATTGTGAAGTGATGGTGGAAAACCTTTAGAAGTGCGTAAGCTGAAGATCCTACCCACTCCTGGGACTCTTGGGTTTCCATGGAAGCCAGTAAGGGATAACACTTGGAAGAAGTTTGAGGAACAGTGGTCTAATCCACAGATGAGAATATTTGAAATAACAGAGGGAAAAATAAGAACAAGGGAAAGATAATGTCAAAGGGGACAGAAAAGAAGCCAAGAACAGACTGTAGGGGTCAATAAAGAAGTGAAATGATGAAAGATGACATTGTACTGCAAAGAAAGAAAATCAGAAAAACAAAAACCAGAACACAGTGAATGAAGAAAATGCTATGGGAAGAACTGAATTTTGGTCATAACTTGTGTCAACAATTCCTCATGTGCTGCTTCTTTTCCTTGGAACACTTCCCTTCATGTGCTGAACCAAAAAGAAAACATTGAGAGGGTGACAGCGGTAACTTCAAGTAGACAGTGTAAGTACAGCTTACTGCTAAGCAGAAGAAAAAAACAAATTAAAGACCCAAAAATTCAGTGCATGTGTGCAATGGCTAAGCATCTAGCAGATCTGGAATATAATTTTGAAGAAAACTGTTAACAATTTCAAAGAGACTTAAAAATTGAGTAGATGGCACCCTTTTCCATCATAAAGGAAACTAACTATAGGCTGCATGTCCTCAGTTTGCTTTTCACAAGCTTTTCTAATGTGTATTTAACATCTTCCAGACAGCTCTCCAAATATGAAATAGTTTGCTCTTAGATAATGAGGCCAAAACTAAACTCACAGAATCAAATCTGACAAACTCAGGTGCAGAACTCCTTTATACTTTCATGTCATACTTTCATGTCTTAAAAAAGACTAATGAGGGACAAGAAAGGGCAAAAATATTACCCTTTGATACAATCCTTTATTTCTATTAAAGCCAATAAGATTAGTTGTGAGAGTAGAGCACTGGGATGGCAGAGAATGGAGGTCTACTCCCGGCTCTGCTTCTGACCTTAAGGTTAGTCTTGGTCAAGACAGTTCCTTGTCTGTGCCTGAGCTTCCTGCACTAAAAAGACAGGATAATGATATTGACCTTTAAAAAAAGCTTTGAACCTACTGATCAAAAGTGCTGTGTAAGAGTTGGCTTATTATTATTTTGGTTACTGAAGTGAGTTGAAAGGCTCCCAATGACTTTAATCAAATTTCTTATATCATGTCCCAGAATCCTACGTGAAGGACATAGTTTCTCAAAATTCAATTGTGAGGATACACACATCTTAAGTCAAAGGCTGATGAATACCCTCAGATACTGCAGAGGTTTTTTTTTACTCCAGCATAAGTTTAAATAACACAAAAGTAATTTCTGGACTTCTAGAAGAAACAATATAATAGGCACCATTAGTATATTCACTTCATTAATAGTAATTAGACACTATTATAATGCTTTCAGACAGAGTGGTCTAATGCAAACAAAGACAGCAGTAGGTGAAAGGAGACAATAAGGAAAGAAGAAAGCACTTTTCTCAGGCAGGTATCACATATGCCCACCTGAGCAGTAGCAGGAGATTCCTCCTGCAGTGAACCAGCACTGGCTTGGTGTTTTTATGTTGCTGTGATCAATCAAACCAGCTCTTCTGGGTGCCTCCATACTAAAGTAGACAATAAATTATCTGCATCAGAAATAGCCCTGCATTTGGAAAATATCAGGTTTTGGATTCTGCATTAGCTTCCTCCTTGACAAATTCTACCTCTTAACTACAGCAGCCTACCACACTGGCGTGGTAACTGTCTCTGGCTATTGTGGCCTACATGGTTTGTTATGATTCTTACAGATTAGAAAGAACCTTTGATGTCTTTGATCTAACACATAATTATAATACATACAAAACATGATTTTATAATGGAAGTGCTTCTTCAGGTGTTGTTAATGCATGTTATTTAACAACTATGTTTAAGCTTTCATTCTGTCTGATGAATGAAGCCAGTGCAGCCTGTGACACATTCTGCTACAATACTGCTCTGTCTACAAGAGCATTGCAAAAGAATACTTGTGGGACTACATATAAAAAGTTATTTCTGTAACCTGTAATTTTCTGAGTGAACCCAATGAGGTACCAACATGGTTCACTCAGAGGTAAAGCTTGGAGCAATCTCATGGTAGAGCAGGTACATGGTATCTCTATGAAGTCCACCTACTCACACAAATAGTGTCTTAATCAAAGCACTTAAATGATCCCCATCTATTCTGCTCATAAGATTTGTCACTGGCAAAGACACTTGACATCTCTTACATCAACTATTTTCTATAATGGGACATAGGCAAATTAAAAGTGTTCTTTAACATATATCTCCTCCAGTACTCATGTGGCTGAGACCACTGCAAATTAAATTTTGTACATTATCACTGCTTTGCTTTTCACCATTTATGTCATATTTGCAATTTCCTCATCCCGAGGAGCAAAAAAGCGTTGTCTACTTCCTTTGTACATCCCTGTAAGAGATGAGACTTGTAGATATTGCAAGGAAAACTTTTAAAATTTTAAATGCCAAGTAGTTTTTCATAAACCTTTAGAAGTTGTGTGTATTATATCTCTGCTCACAAATATTTATCTATACACAAATATCATGAGGATACCATTACGATACATGGTATTTGCATACAAACATATATATGGATATAAAGCATCCACATCTGAATACTCACTATGACACTAATAAAAATATACAAAACCGGAAAATATACCACCATTAAATGGAGTAAGAAGACCCTGGTAAACATAACTATAGGCTTTTTCTGTGTCATAAAAGTATTCCCAAGATCTAGGGCCCAATTCTGACCTGACTCCCACCTGCTAATCATTCATATGCAGATACAGCCTTGGATGCAATTTCAGTTCTCATTTTTTTCTTCTGTAGTTTTTTTCTGTTATCTCATTTGATATCGTCACTTTGTTAAGATGATATTGAACTACCATCCTACTACACATTCCAGGAATTTGCACAGAGAAGCAGCTCGGCATCAGCTCACACATGAACAGCCTTAGCTCCCATAAACTATTCATTCATTTAAAAAATATTTGCACCCTGCTGTCAAACTTAGACAAATTCATACGGAGCAGCAGAAAATAGCTGTTTTAATGGTAAATGATGTTCCAGAAACCTCTTTGAGGCTAAACACTCTCGTCAAAATTATTTTAATAAGAAAGATTAACAATTTCAACATTAGCTGCTAATCCCCTTTCATTTGAAACTGTGCTGATAAAATTCTTTGCTTGTCATTCAAATAGTAAGTAATAATTATAGATTTGGGGCCTCCATCTCTTGTTTCATTAATAGTAAATTGCATGGAACTCTGAAGCATAAAGTCAGCTTTGATACATCTCAAAATGCAATTTCCATAGCTTTCCTTAGCTTTGTACAATTAATTACAGAGTTAATAAGGGGAATATGTTAATGAAAGGGAAATTATTCACTCAGACCACCTGGTCTTATCAAATTTCTTTAATATGTTTTCTTCTTTTTCTGAATTTGGATGACAGCAAGAACATAAATCATGATGTGCATTGCTAGTAATTTACTATTTTTATTTGCTACCAGCAAAAGTCCACTTAAAAATAAATATGAAAACAATGTAAGAAATAGTACTAAATAACTGACTGCATTGGCTTTCTCAAGGTCAGTACCTTTTTAACTTTAAAACAAAAAAAAAACTTAAACAGCTTTATAATTATGAGACTGTCTTCAATGCTAAGAGTATAAATATGTATCAAATAAGGAAACACTGTCTTTTTATTTTTTTTTAAAGAAATGTATTGCATGTGCACAAATTTAATAAAAGTAGTACAGAAATGTGTTTCAATTCACTACACTGACAGCTACTAGATCTTAGTTGTTATGTGCAGTAGGGCTATTGCATGTTCATGGGAATATTTTATATAGTAAAAACAGCCCAGTCAGAAGGAGGCAAACCTTCACATAAGTCATCTTAAAAATAATACAGCTATGATACATAGTCAGTGAAATATTATTTAAGGACACATCAAAGCCAGAAACCAACCATCTTCAACAGACATTACTGGATTTACTACTAACCAGACTGAGGACAGAAACATTACAGGACCTGGACATCAGCCCTTATAGTCATTACAAAATAAAGGGGCAAAGAATAATTCCCTGAGCAATAACAGGTCATGCTTGGAGGAGGTGATACCCGTGAGCAGTTTGTCACCCCTCACTTCTCAGTTCAGTGCAATGGTGCAGCAAGCAGCCAGAAACAAGAGGCAACTCATAATACTCCCCTGCTGAATAGGGTTTTCCTGGCCAGCTGGGCAACCTAAAGCACGTTTCTCCTAAACATGCAAGTTTAGGAGAAGAGTATGAGGATACATGACAGCACTGAGGGAGAACTACCAACTAGAAAAAAAATAAAAGATACTACTCTAGTCTGAAACAAAAGACTTACATAAGGAGACACATTCATAGCAAAATTATGTATTTTATAAAGACATAGTAGGGAAGAAATGTAATATTTTAGAATAGTAGACTTCAACTTTATCTGGCTTTGACCAAAAGGTAACATAGTCCTCCTTCAAGGATCAGCAGATACTGTCACCCACGAGTGAACTTCACAGATTATTTTTATGTTTATCTCCTTATTTAAAAATGTTTCCACAGCTGTGTTGTGGGTGCATATGCAAAATGTGATCATCACAGAAGCATTTTCTGTGTCCTACACATTAAATTTTCCAAATACCACCCAATCTCACAAAATGTTGACAAGTTAAGGCCCATTATTTTTTTATCTTGCCCTGAAGATAAGCATAAACAGACTTTATTAAATCAATGAAGCTATCTTCAACACCATCTTAACCAGACTACTTCCAGTGACTTCTTCTGGTGTAGCTCACATGAAGAGAAGGAGCTCTCCAAAATACCACTGGAGTTCTCCCAAGCATCTTAAATTGCAACTGGTATAACAGTGCAAAAATACAGTGCCAGTATGATGTCACTTCTTTGGAAGTACCTTGAAGCAAGTCTCAGTTGCATCCTGGACTGTTCAGTGTTTTCAAAAGCTCTGAAGTTTTAGTCCTATTTACCATAAAACATTTGATCTTAGCAGTGTACATCTTCCAACCTGCATGAGCCATTTCTTTACCCCACAGTGAGTTAAAACTCACTCCCTTCTCACATCTGAACTCAGCCACCAACTCAGAAATACTATGTATTAACATGCATTAACATGTACTTGGGCTTTCTGTCTGAGATGTGTCAGAAACTCTAGTTTCTGAACAGCCATTTCTATGTGCTAGATCCAAAATATGATTCACTGCCACATCTGCTATAATGAGTTATCAAAAACTTCATGAATGATATCAGAACACACAACAGGACAAATGCAGCAGAAAGCACTTCATTATTGAGGATGCACATAAAGGCAAAAGACAAGACCAGTAGCCTCCTGGATGGGTGTTCATCTCTGGCTTCTGCCACCAAGACTTTCAGAACCAGCTGAGGACATCCCTCTCAGTAACATCCCTTCTCTTCAGTCTGAAGTATCAAAACCCAGATCGTTTTCATTAAATGACCTCCTAGCATCTCCTGCCTCTTGCTAGAACTGGTATTTATCTTGTTTTGACTCTACCTGGATATTCTCTAAAAAATGGAAAAAAAAGTTCAGAGCACCACAAATGTTTCTTTCAGCCATGGCAATGATCCTTTCTGTTTACTTTGTGCACATAGTTGCGTAAGCAAGTTTTGTCTCACATATTTATCTCAATGTAACGCTTTTTAATCACTGCTCTAGAATATAAATAGAAATGTTTTTTTCATCTTTCAACTAAACCCTTAGGGAATGAATTAAGGTGGCTAAAAGTGTTCAACCAAAGCAGCTTAAAGCTGGAATAAACACCTCAAAATGAAACAACTTACCAAGATGCAGTCACAGAAATTTGGCGAGTTATTTCTAATTATGAATACATTTTGGGAAAACAAGCAACAGGGATGAATTTGGGAGGGTGAAATAAGGATATTTTAAAACTAATTTCATACTCTGTTCAAGAAAAATGTTTTCTCTTGATTTAATACTGACTCTGTAATTGCTCTTATTTCCTAAGGACCATTCAATAAGATTAATATTAAAAAAGGGAGGCAACTGAACATGAAACAAATAAAAATGGAAGAATTAAAGGGTAACCTGTTCATGAATAATTTTTCTCAGTTTTATTGATGAAATCTCTGTAGTATATACATCCATTTGCTAGATTTATGGCTCCATTAGTAGAGCCGTTTTCAGCATCAGTCTTATGAGGAAGGGTTGAGAGGCCTCAGGCTGGTTAGCATGAAGAAGACAGAGAGGATCTTATAAATGCCTATCAATATCTAAAGGGTGGCTGTCATGAGGGTGGGGCCAGTCTCTTTTCAGTAGTGCCCTGTCACAGGACAAATAGCAATGGGTACAAACTGGAACACAGAAGTTCCATCTGAAGATGAGGAAAAACTTTTTTAAAGCATTACAGACCCCCTGGAACAGGCTGCCCAGAGAAGTTATGGAGTCTCCTCTGGAGATATCCAAAACCTGCCTGGACATGTTCCTGTGAAACCTGCCCTAGGTGAACCTGCTTTAGCAGGGGGTTGGATTAGATGGTCTCTAAACTTCTCTTCCAACACTACCATTTTGTGATTCTGTGATATGCAGCGAGATTTTTTGCACTTCTCTTTGAAGCTTTCTTTGTTCCTATATTTCAGGTCCTGGCTTTACACAGAGACAAGTGTTTCAAAATAATTTAACCGTGTAGGGAAGAAAATCAAAACCTTAACATGAAGGGATAAATGTAATTTCATCAGTAAAGATCTTTCAGGAGAAGACCAGCTCTACTTGTCCCTAAAAGCATGACAACTTGGAGAGAGAGGGGTAAAGCTTTTCCCATCCGCAGTATTTATGTCTTTTTGGAATATTGGCTATTTTGTCACTGAGTAATGTGATACACAACAGCCTTTTCCCTTGGGACTCCTCTTGTCTGACTGTGATGAAATGGCCTTTGGGGCCAAAGCCTTCTTGGGACTTAGATTTCTTGAGACTACTTCAACTATTTATACTGGCACACTTGAGAAATTGGGATTTAGATTCACTTAGCACATCTGTAAGGCGTTTATGCATTTAGCTAAACTCTGCCACTGACTTGTTTCCCTTCCCATGTGAGGAAGGATTTTTTTCTTTATTTTCTCAGTTGTAAGCTTTTTTTTTTTCTCATAAAGAGCTAAAGAGAAATTAATGGTAGTAGAAGGAAAGAGTGGGAAAAGAAAAAGATTTTTAAACCCACTAAGTAATTAAACAGACTATAATTGTGACAAAGACCTTGTTTCCCCTACCTACAGTCCTCACCTTTGTCCCTGCTAACATTAATCACTCCTGCAGCGTGTGTCCCCAGGCAGTGCATTGCACTCACATACCGTGC
Organism: Ceyx melanurus; assembly: GCA_024611195.1. Taxonomy (NCBI): domain Eukaryota; kingdom Metazoa; phylum Chordata; class Aves; order Coraciiformes; family Alcedinidae; genus Ceyx; species Ceyx melanurus. Next base: position 27,169 of record JANHGL010019178.1, on the reverse strand, counting down.
ATCATGCTCCTTTACTTAGGAAATTTTTTGTGTCTATGGATTAAGCTCAAGGTGGAAAGTACACCTGCATCTAGAACAGTGCTATTGGCCCCCACATGCTGGAGTTTCTCTATAATAATAAAATCAAGATATTTCAGCAAAATGCAAGATTTAACAAATACTTTTTCTAGATGGAAAGTGTCTTCTGTCTCACAACCCCTCACTCTTCCACATCAAATTAAAAGAGAATCTCTAGCAGCTACCCCATACAGTTCATTTCAAACAGAGTTTATTTTTAAAAATGAGAGTGTGGGAAAATTGTTTAGAAACCATCACAAAGTTATTATGAAGAGACTACAGGATATCAATGTTATCCAAAAGCACAGGCTTAACCTTGGAAAATGCAGGTTTAACCTTGGAAGCTCTTCCTCGCTTGTTACCCTTCTCAGTACCACAGCAACCCTGCCTGACACACCATCAAGACTAAGTTGTACACAACATTCAACACCTCAGGTTTTACCTATTTCCCTGTCACTGGTCTCTGTCCCATGTCTCCCAATTCGGTTTGTGTCACCTTCTGGGATACAACCTGTCCCAGAAAATTTTTCTGACACAAAATTCTCATATGGGGCCATCCTTCACTTCTCTATGGGGCAAGTCCTTTAGGTTTTGCATGTATATTACAAAAGACAACAGGATCAAGTGGATTTACACATCCTAGATGCAAGACCTTAGATTTCAGTTTCTAGTTAATTTGCTCCCACTACCTTCAGCAACGAAATTTTTTCCTTCAGAAAAGTTCAGTATGCACAGACTATCACAGACTATTATTATTTCCAATACATACAGCAGTTTCCTACCCTCAGGGAGAAGTCTCAGACTTCCAGCTTAAACAAGTACAGAAGAGGACCCATTGTAAATTCACACTTCTTGAAATTCTAATTTATGTATAATGCTCCAAATTTTGCATGTCTGTTTTTATAAAGGAAAAAAAAAAACAACCCAAAACACAGAAAATAACTTCTGCTTTTGCAAATTCCTTCTCATATAAAGTATTCAGATAAGAACCTCAAAATGTTATCACCAAAAGCATAAGCTCTTTTTCTGCAGTACTGTTCATCATTTAAAAACTTATTAAAATTTATAATTATTTTAAACAAGCAAATGCAATAATATATGAAGCAGATGTGGGATCCAATCTACCTAATTTACAGGCTGAACTTCTGCATCAACATGAACAAAAGAGAACCCTTCATCTCAACTGCAAATGTCAGTGGGATGCTGCAGGCACAACGGAAGTCCCAAGAGAAATCCACTCTCTGCTGAATTCTCTGGAGACCTTCATAGCCACCTACTCACTTCACCAGCTTGGAGAGGAATTTACGGACTCAAGTCAACAATACTATTTCATTAAGTGCCTAAAATGTAGGTATAAATAATGAGCCTAAGTCAGGGAGACTAAATCTCCCTTGGACACTTTCAACTCACCCTGCTTAGAGAAGGGAAGCGTTGGACCTTATTAGGACTTCTCCCAGCACTTGAAATATAGATGTGTACATGCAAATGAAGTGTATTGAAATCTCATTCTAAGTTCCTACTCTTTCCCTTACTGTGACCTTCTAAAAAAAAATTTTTCTTTCAAAAAATATGGTGACCAAAAGAAGGGCACTTCTTTGTTGCTGCTCATGCTGAAACCAGCCAGTCAGCACCACAAACACGACTGCATAAAACATGCTCCTCTAATTACACTTTCCAAAGTGCTTGGATCCTTTAGAAAAACACAATCAAAAAAGTGCCATATGGGCCATCCTCCTGCTATAAATGTGAGGAAAAAGAACGTGCAAAGGAAAAAAAAAAAGCTCTGAATGTTGTTATCGCTGTCCTTCTGGGCCTCCTGAGTCCTCCCTGCTTTCTCCTGCCAACAGTACAAACTACCTCATGCTACTGTCAGCAGTGTGAAGACATTTATCTTTGCTGCACAGGAAAGTGGCAGAAATGCAGGATTTTTCTCTTTGAAATACTGGTTTCAGTCTAATTTGAGGAGACTGCCCCAGAGCCCCATGAGTTTGGAAGACTCCTGGTTTCTCCAGCAAACCCTTCAGGAAAACAGTACCTGTGGCCAAGCACAAACCCCAGTAAACCCAAAGCTGAAGTGGCTTGGATATCACTTCAGGTATGACCTGCTAGCTTTTTTCAGCAAAACAAACATCTATACAGAAATGTTTTGGAACAATGGTACCTCTGAGCAAAATTACATGGGAGTCATTCAGCAACTGCAGACACATTTCTTCTAAGCTACTTTCATTAAAAATTTATTCTGTTTATAAATCAAAATATTTCCTGCTTTTTACACTTTATATACAGTAATCCATTGCTTTATTTTCTCTGGAGAGGTCCTGGAACCTATGAACTGAGGAGCCCTAGCTCAGCTAACTTTCAGTTTGCTGCACACTGTGGAGCTGAAAAACACGTTTGCAGACCTGTAAGTGCATTTACCCTGCAAAGCAGATGGTATTTACCTTTCCTACTTGGCCCCTTGCTAACATTTTTCATTGTTGGGTTTTTGTTTGTTGTTGGTTTTTTTTAATATTTACAAAATTTAAACGATAAGAACACTGAGGAAGCAGGAAATGGGAAGAACTGGAAAACTTCTTGTGCTGATTGAATGGTATAAAAAAAAATAAATTGCAAAGTGGCACCTCACTCTCCTGCACTTGTAAAGCTGCAGGGCAAGGGGAGGTAAAGATGACCTGTGGCAAGTCTTTTCTATTCCCGAAATCTAACGAGCCACAGCACCTCCACAGGGAGAGAAATTCAGGCAAATAAGGTATAACAGATATGTGCATTTATTTTTGACCAAAACATAAATTGGGTCAGCTCTCCGGTTTCAGAGTGACCTGCAGTGACACAAAACACGAGCATATCAGATCAACTCCAATCATCTGCCTCAGTGCTGTCGCTGAGCGATGCTGATCCTCCCATGTAAACCTAACCCAGCTTCACCTTCAGCACATCTTGAATTTATGGTTTAACTACTTCCCTTAAGTAAACATCCCCGCTGTCTGCCTGACCCTCCTATTAGGCTTGAACTGATATCCAGGCTCAATGCATCCTTTTGATTCTAACCCATATTTTCTTCCTAATTGTATCATCTGCATCCATTAAGAACAATTTTTCCCCATCCTGCATTTCAAAGCATGTAGGCAGGCTCCCCAAATCAGTGATTTTTGTTTGTTCGGTTTAGACTAAACAAATTAACTATTTTTACTCTCTCTGTGTGGTTTGTACTCTCAAGACACTAAATCATTTCTTTTACCCTCCTTTGAACCTTCACCATCTAAGATATAACATATGCTGTTAGATAGCTAACATATGTATGAGTTCATCCAGGGTCAAACGGGATTGACTGAATTATAGACACTGAACACCATAACAGTGATCTTGACCAATTTGACTATTTTTAAAAGTTTATTTATTGCCATATGAAGACAATTCTTTCTTGCAATTTTGCAGAAATTCCCAGAGCCAGAATAAGTGTTTCCCATAAGAAATGTTCTCTCCTCTAAGCTTGATTTTGTAATTTTTTTATTTTTCCAAAAATAAAACTGAAAACAGTTTTGTTCAATTTAAAGTAGTTGAAACTGTTTGCAAACGTTAAATGCGTCTTTCCACCTAAATAGCAAATGTTGTTCTTATCTCCATACAAATATATTGTCTGAGAACCTTACAAGAGGAATGTGTACTTATTTTGAGGATGGGCAATTGGAGACATTCTATTTTTTCCCCCAAAGCATTTTATTTAACTGTGAAAGGAAATAAAGTGAATTTTAATTCTGGTTAGGCAAAAGTGGGACAGTAAAAAATGTAGTAAATTATTTTCAGTCACAGAAGCAGCCCTTCCAAATTGGACATGTATACCAGATTTTAAACACAATACTTAATGCAGTTTTGGGGGGCAATCTGCAAGAGAAGAGGAGTAAGTATTTACTCAGGATTACATACTGTGAAGCATCTGTTTTATAATCCTGACCTGCTTTTGCTCAGTTTTATAGCTGACCTGATCAAGGCTGAAGAAGGTCACTAACTTGGATGAGGTCAAATTAGCTCTTAGGGTTTTGCCTGCATTAATTCCTTTCTCAATTATGTGAGGGTGCTTAGAGGAACCTGAAATATATCTGAGATGATAGTACTTTCAAATGTAAGTCTAGAAAAAGAGAAAAAGTAGAAAAATGATGACCCCAAAGTTTGGCATGGTAGAGAGAAGTTTTTCTTCTGAGACATCCCACTGGTATGTCTTCTCATCAGCACATAAATAAATCAATAGAGAAGTTTCCAAAAGCATGGCCACATTACCAGATGAGCAGGGTACTTACTTTAGATCAACCACGCTCAGAAAAAGCAGAAATCTAATATAGCAAACAAACCACCACCTGACTCATCATCTTCACCATCACTTCTTCTCTGCTAATTTCAATGCACTCTACAGAAACGGCAAATATTTAAAGGAGAAAAAGATCCCAAAAATGGAGGGTTATTCTATAGATCTCCCAGCAGGATTCTAACAGAGAGAGAGACACAAACAAGCTGCAGCCTGTCTCAAGTATTGGCCTCTGAATCTTACATACACAGAGACCTTCACGTGTCCATCTTCTATGGTGATACTGATTTCAAGTTGTGTTTCAGAGCAACCCAAATTTTCCAGTGCAGACTCCATCAATAAAACATGTGGATCATTTCAAACATAAAAGAAATCCAGCTTGGTAGAAATTCAGCCAAGGACAAAAAAATTCAGGCAAGGCTCAAAATTCAGATCCCTTTTTCTTTTCTAAAGGTAAGGTGAAACAAATTGTTCCATATCACTGTCACCTTCTCAGCTCAATTACCTTCACACACTGAGGATACATGAGAAAAAGCAGCAAGCTGATCAGAAATGTAGCAGTTTTCTTCAGTTGTCCCATGTGAGGTAAACACAGATTAATATGACAAAAAGACAACAAGGAGCTTATCTTTTTTTAAAGTAAGCATGTAAACAATTCATATGTCCAAAATAATAGAATGTTCTCCAGAGAGGAGAAGAAAGATATAATGAAAAAGAAATAGAAATAAAAATCCCTTTACTTTTAATTATAGATGTCCAGGATTACCAACAAAGCTCAGGAATATATTTTACCTGTGAAAGACAATGTCATTTATTTAAAAGTTTTCTTTTTCCAAAAACCGAGCAGGTACCTTAAAATTCTGATTTTGTCGTGGAGACAAAAATGCCTTACCAAGATCATGTGACCGGTGGAGATATCCATGTTGGACTGGACTGGTTCCTCACACCAGGATGATGTGCTGCTCCTGGCCGAGGGGCTGGGAATGGGCCCATCACTAAACTGTGAAGAAACGCTATTTATTCGAGACGCACGCAGGGGCTCCGGGCGATCAGATGTTTTCACTGCCATGCGCTGACGGCATAGCTCCTAGAGAGAGAAATAGGGAGAAACCTATGGTTAAGAGTAATTACAGGATACAGTCTACTAAAGACATATGATTTACAATATGTTTCCAGGGCTGGAAGTGTTTTCCCCCTCACTGCAGTGATTCTTGGGAGGCTGTCTGGTCTGTTAGGCACATCTACAAAGAAACACTCAATGAAATTACTATGTGATGACTACACTAACCTTTCAAAAGTCTAATTATTACTGCACGCACATCTCTTTTTAGATAACCAAAAATATTATTTTGGAGCTTGAATTCTCTAACAGATAGCCTTTTTTTTTTTTTGCCTTATTATCACCCTGCATTCTGTGAAGCCACTTTTGAACTGCACAGCCTCCTGAAGTTAATGGGGTTGCACGGGAGTAATTGAGAGCGCTGCTTGGCCCTGGATATGCAAACTCAGCAAGCTCAAGGCAACTGAATTGATGTGCTCTTCAGTATAAATCCTAGTTGATAGATGCCTCATTTCTCTTCATTAAAATAGCAAACTCACAACACTTCCTCTCTGATGTGGGGCAGAGAGGATGAAGAATGACATTAACGAAGAATAAAAGCAGAAATCTGTCACTGTATTGTTTAGGCAGCTTTGGCGAAGAAAGAAAATTCAAGCTATCACCCACACTAATGCAAGCCATGTTCAAACACCGAAATAGATCACACTGGGAATATGTATTTTCAGTTGCTCCCATGCATAAAATTCACACAAAAAATACAGAATTCTGGTTGGTAACAGAAAATCCTGCTGGTAAAACCAGCTACTCAGTATAAAATTCTGACTCTAATTCTGACTCTAATGGGAGGAACATACCCACAGTTAACATCACCATCGTTATAAGGCTTTTAGAATCAGTTCTGTGTGGTGAAATCCCAAACAGTATAATGAAATTATGATTTTTTTAACATACATCTGTTGTCCATAAGAGGTACTTGGCTGCTGGTGGTGCACAGCAAGACTGGCTCGCCCATAGTATCTGGACATATTGCACACACGGTGTGGTTACACATTTGTCTCCGATTACTCATTCTGCACAGACAAGTACTAAGAGCACAGTCTCTTGCCTCTGGCTAACAAAATAATACAGTCTGAAGAATTCATACTGTTGAAATGCCATGGCTTCTCTTTTCTTATTCACTGATAACATAGTTGCAGCCCAAGTGCCATCAGTAGGATGATCTGAAAAACTCCACATATCAAGTGCAATAAAATCTTCTTTTCATATAGGAATTAGAAACATAACTTAAGACTATTGGTTATTTCTTTGTTTTTTTAACCTTGCAAACTTTAGGACACTGAAGAGGGATCCTAATCCATGCAGTAGCAAGCATTCAAACAAACCCACTGAAACCACTATATTGTCTTCTCTTGCCACCACATGGCAATGATTATAGACTCCAAACATTTTCTTCTAACAAAGCTTCTGTCTGACTTGCCATTAGAGATGCTTGTGTAGTATTTAACTATTTTATGGTGTGCAATACATTATATATATGTATATATGTGCAATGCACTATATATAAGCATACACAAATTAAGATACACTAAGACAAAATCTGTGTTATAGGTAACAAAATATATTCTGTTTATATATCACAAAAACACCGTCAAGGGAAGTTTAAGTTCAGATTGCTCCCTGTATATGATATCAGTTGTTGGAATAACTATGCAGACTGTCCCAAATGAAACAACTATCAGCCTCTATCATTACTTTTTGTATATTTATTAGTTTTGCCCATGCCATGCAAGAATTTTTATTTTTTTTACAAAAAATATGGTTTCTTTCCCCACTTAACTAGAATGCTTTCAAGAAAAATATTAGGAAAAAAAAATTAAAATACTTTTAAAATAACCCACTTATATTATTGTTAGATAGGTCACTTAAACTATCAGTATTAAACCCAAGACATTTAAATGAAGGAAAAAACCCCACATTAATGTATTTGTATTTTTTTCTTAAACGGACAAAGAAAACAAAATCTCCTCTTCCTTTTCTCAGAAGAATCACACATGTCATAAGAAAAGATAGCAGTAGTCTAAAATGGCTGTTACTAACCTTGGAATGACCTTGAGGTAGTATAATCTCAAATACCTGCTTTTAGCAGATTTTAGGGAAAGCATAACAGTGTGGAAACTTTTTAGACAGAAAAATAAATCTATAGAAAACCAACAAGCTGCTCAGATGTTTAGGTATCACCATTCTTAGAGGGAATGGTTTATTGGACTAGGCAAAAGTATAATAAGTACAGATATTAAAATATGCAGTCCATCACACAACCAGTAAAAGGCTGTGTCTTCTGGATAGCGTGTCATGTGCAGTAGATACAATTTTTTTTATATACTAATAGACATCCTGCCACTTGACTCACCCCAAGTCTGTGCTAACAATAGCATTTGTACTCAAACAGGATCTTTGTTTTTAAGTTGATCTGTTCCTGCTGCTCATATCCTGCCTCAAGTCATAATCCTCTGCTTTTACAAGTGGTTGCTGTGGAAAGGATTATAGACCTCTGCTAACTGAAAAAGAATCAGGATCCAGAGAACTCTGAGAAATTAATATAGCATTTCTATGCAAATGATAATGAAAAAATAAGTACTACTACAGCCAACTGGTTCCAAAGTAGATTAACATCCAACTAAAAATAATGTTTTGAATGTAAATTGCTAAATATGTTACTAAGTTGCTTTAAAACTAAGTTTATCATGGTTGTGGTTCTCATAAAAGAAGGTAAAGTTGAGAAACACAAAAAGTATATCTAAGTTAAAAAAAAAAAAAAAGGCAGCCTGATCTTAAATATTAACATATTTCTTTCCTGACATATATAGAACCAAAGCAATTATTCCCACAACTGCTGTAACTGTCAAATACCTTAAACAAAGCAACCACGTCACAGCACATGCCATAAAAAATGTTTAAAGTAAACAGGAAGGTCAAATCATAGCTGCAGCAAAAACACCACTGAATTTCTTGATTATTTTTTTTTAATCTCCAAGACAATGGTTTTTCCCCTGCCTGTAAACAGCAGTTTTTGGTTTCAGTTTATTTCCAGATTGGTCTAATGGCCCTTGACAGCTCTTCCTTCCCTAAATCCCAGCCAGACCAGGCTGAGGAACCTGCCCCATCCTCACATGCATGTCAGTAGTCTCAGGATACCTACAGGTTCTGCTTCTTCAAAGGCACCTCTGTTAGCCCAACCATTTGGGTTTTTAGCTTAGTGATGCAGTGCTAATACAGTTAACACAACCATGTATAAAGGCTTTGATGCATAAGCTGTTTTGGGGAGCCAAATGAGTTCTTCCAGGACATATGGACTACTGAGAAGTAGAAGCTCAAAGAAGGGAAACGTCCAAACGTGGGATCTGTGTTTGCTTCATCCCTGAGATGATCAGCAATGTCCCCTTCCTACTAAAGGCACTGGGAATAGCAGGGTCTCAACACCATCCCTGGACACAGAGGAGGCATCACTTCACAAGCACATAAAGCCCTGGCTAAGACCCTCATCAATATGCTGTTACCTGCACACTTCTCTGCATGCTCCGATATGCTCTTCCCCCTCTCCAAAATCTTCATTCTCATAAGCATTTAACAAATCAGTCATCTACCAAACCACAATTAGAATTTAAGCTTGACTAAAATGTCAAAGCTGCAAACTGTGAGAATGACACAAGCTGTATTTCTGTATCGTTTCAGCACGTATACCATTAAAAATATTTTCTAAGAATGAATTCAATTTACTGCTGCATTTCTATATTTAGCCTAGTGACTGAGGCTATTTCTGCTGTACTGAGACTCAGTAATGTCTAGCCGTTGTTTGTGTATAGTTCAAATGCCATTCTTCATTTTAAAACATCATTTACACCTAAAAAAGCAATCATAATGTATACAGTGAAATATGAAGAAATGATCCTCCTGACCCTTCAGGCTATGATCTAATGGATGTGTTGGACATAAACATTTATTTAAAAGGTAATTTGAAGTTTATGACATTATTTCCCATCACATGGGAATTGCTATCACACTGAGGCACTTACTCTGTTTTTTATTTCCTAACATTTATTATCAAACTTATGCGGTGGTCACATGCAGTATATAATGGAAAAGTAATATCACTATGTGACAAAAAATGCCATAACCAAGATAATATTCTGTAAATAATGTCCAGTTAAATGAGTTGAAAGTACAGCACAATGACCATCTGTAGAGAGCTTTTTATTTGAGACATAATTAATAACCTTAAACAAACCATAAACAGTATTCTCAGAAAACCCTGGGACCTCTTTCAATGAGGTTTTTAAGTGTTCCCAATACTTGGTTGTCCTCACAGAAACAGGGAAAAGCACAAAACAACAATTACTTCCTCAGGTACAACAAATGGATTTTGAAACACATACAGTCCACTTGTCAATGAACCATACTGCAGAATAAATGTAGCTTATCCACATTTAAAGACATTAAGACATTTCTTACACCTAATGGACAACAACCTATATGGCTGTAGAGCCAGACTTACTGCTGTGCTTTGTTAGATGGGACTGTGAACCTGAGGGACTGAGTAAGAAACTCCTCAGAATCACAGAATCAATATGGTTGGAAAGGACCTCCAGGGTCATCAAGTCCAACCTTTGTCCTAAGCATTTCTCTAACCACTACACCACAAAGAAAGAGCATTTCTCTAACCACCTCCTCACAAACAAAGAGGCATCAAGTCTGTTCAGAAATTAACTACAAGGATACACGTTTAGGTCTGGTTTAGAGGTGTAACCTGCTCATGACAGCATGTATCTGAAAAATCCACTAAGTCCACACAGTTTACTAAAATGTTTGGTTTTGAAGAAAAATATGTGCATACAACCTGCTAAGGACTAAGAGTATAGACAAGCATGAAACTAAAATCATACGGAACTGAGGTTTGAATGGTCAAGTTTTAATCTTTTCCCTCATTTTATTTTCAAAAATGGAAATCTGAAAACTTCAGGGTAGCATGTTTCAGGCAGGAGACCTGATCTGAGGATCCCAGTTAAGAGATGGTCAAGATGCACCTCAGCTTTCCTTCTGCTCTTGAAGATGAGCCACTCTACCTCGAATCTGCCTTCAGTGAGGATGTTGCTGCTATTAATGCAAACACTATGCAATCAATACCTTCAGGTAGCCCAAGTCCAGCCACTGACCACATGAATCATTCTCATCTCAGTGGTACCAGGCACATTATAAATGAAGTCATTCAGTCCAGGGTAAGTCAAAATAGCTTCATAGCTGAAGTACCACACTTCCTCCCCAGTCACATCCACCTCAGATCAGCTAATAGGAGCGTGGGATCGAAATGAAATTCCAACTTTGCAGTTCATTTAGAAAACTAAATATAATTTCATTATTATATGTTAATGAAAATAATTATTTTTGTAACTCATCCTCATATGTACATAATTACAAAAATAAAGGCTGGAAAATAGGTCTAACTTTTCTCCATGCTTTTAAATTTTTTTTCCTTAACAAATTCAAATGTAAATCATGTGAGCTAGCCCTGAAACAGGTGTGGGACAATTATTTGCAGAATTAACAAAACATAAGGGAGAATAAACTCTTCCATGGTATATAATTAAGAAAACTCAGAGACATTAGACAAAGAAATTACTGTTTATTAACAGTGGTAGCTGAATGTACACCAAACCCTTTCAACCTGCTCTGCCTAATACTCTCTCAAAACCAAATCTGTTTAAGCAGGTATGATCACAATAGCACCATGTTCATTTTATGTGAGAAACAAAACTGTTTGTCAGAAATTTCAAGTTAAAAATGCTGACTTAATTCTAAAGGATTCAAGGCATTACATCAAAATATATAATGAAAGCTAAGAATATATGTAGCCTTTTATATAATAGGTATAGAACAATGAGATCTTTAAAAATGCTTTTCGTCTCAGCTTTAATACATTTAATTAAATACTAGCCTCACTTTCCATTAAATTAAGGAGTCATTATTCACAGGATGAGCTGAGGTCTGCACGTACAGCATGGATTTAACTGTTCTGCTATGGATACAGTTGTAATAGTGAGATTTTAAAAATAAAAATAATAAGGTAAGCTCATTTTTTAAAACAAATGAATCTAGAACTACAAACATCATTATTCTCTAACTAAATTTGCTTAGTGTTACTACAGGGTGAAGCTAAAGTCATTTGGCTGCCTTTGTTTTGCTTTTGCATACTTAATATGCTTGCAGGTGTTATAAATTTAACTTTAACTTATTTACTGTGTTTGTGGCTTTGGGGATAATTACAGCTTTATTACCATTTATTTTTGAGTTATTGAAACATATTTTCAAGCTTTAGTTTTATTTTAACATACTTTTTGTAAGGGAGTAAAAGAGCTGTTTACATATGTAGAATATTTGTGTGTGTGTATATATATATATATATGTATATATTCTTCCCAGAAAAAGCAACTACTGAGATCAAAAAATAAACCCCCAATTTTTATTATGGTTTGTGAAATTAAAAATTTCAATTATTTTAGCATTGCAAGTGTTTCCTGATGGCAACTCATGTACTTATTATTCCCCTTTCTTCATGTGCACAAAGAAAGTAACAACCATGCATGAGGGTAAAAGCAAAGAAAACATGACTATTTTTGTATGGAAAATTACATTTCCTTTATTTATATTTATTTGGTTTACTCCCTCTCTTGAAATTCAAGCATTTACACAGTCTTATCCTACCGAATGAAACAAACAAAAAGCCATCATGGTCTCATACACATCTCCAGAAGCCCAGCAGATGTGAAAATTTCTGGCTTGCACAGACCTGGAGACACAATGACTGTGATACAGCTTAAGGAAATATTTTTACTTTAATTCTTTCAGTAACTTCTCATCGATGAGGTAGACATCTAAATAGCCAAGAAGGAGGAGGGAAGAGGTCTTTTCCATGGCTCATGTCGCCAAGGGAGACATGACAGCAGAGGTCTAATGCCATTTCCCTGAAATAATGGTAGTGTGTTTTCCCTGCTGTCCGTTCCAGCAAAGCACAAGCATCTTTGGTGATATTACTGCTTTCCAGAGGATCAGTGAAATTTGAAGACCATGTTTAGGTTACTCTACCAGGGATTTTCTTCTTATACAGAAATACAACAGACCACTCTAAGTAGTGAGCATGACAGTTTATATCCTTGATTTCTAAAAGGGGGAAGAGTTTTATGGAAGAGATTCCTGGTTTAACATGACTGCAGTACACTGGATTTCACAAAACATATAAACAAAGTTCATGTTTCTTAAAAATTATTTCAACTGGTATTTTCCCTGCATAATGACATCATGGTGGCTTCTCCCAGGATTTAAAGAAAGAAAATCAGGGACTGTTTCTAATTGAAAAGAACTGCAAACTACAGACCTGAAGTCACCTGCAATCTACTGGTGTAAAAGCACACAGGTTTTTCTCAGTGTCCCTGACTGTCTGAGCATTACAGGTCTTTCAGTTCAGACAACAACAATTCTGGAGGCAGCAGGGTAGGAGACTGACCTACCCGTCACAAAAACAAACAAACAACAAACCCACAACAAACCAACAAACCACATAAAAACCAAAACAAAATAACTGAACAACAACAACAAAACCACCCCATATATACAAACAAAATTTTAAAAAGAAAAAATTTTTTTTTAAAATGTTGCTTCCAACCAGGGCTGGTTTCTCAACTGCATTTTGCATATTTCAGCTGTGGTTGCACATAGAGTTTCACAAGTGTTTTTTTAAGTATGAAGCTAGGAGAGGAAAGATTTCATGTGGAGTAACTAGGCAGAAGAAAATCACGTGTAAAATAAACATCACCTTTTCCATATTTTGATCATCTTAACTACCTCAAATACATGCTCATGAGGGGCACAGCTGCTTCTTAATATGAATTTGCACAGTAAATTCAGCACTAGCATTGCAAGAATCATACAGCACAGTACGGGTTACAAATAAACTGTAGTAACAATTGAATTAACCTGAAAGGCCATGCAGAACCATGTGCAAATTCATCATGTATGTTGACTTTGTCTTACCCACCCAAAGCCTGACCAATTTCCAGCAGATGCCAGTCCTCTAAAAGATAACTGCCACAAATGTTTCTTTTTCCACTCCCAGCGTTTATAGTTGCCTGGGGCCCAAATCAGGCAAAAAAAAAAAGAAAAAAAAAAGAAAAAAAAAGCCCACAGTCCCAAGCCAGCTGTAGTTTCTCAGGAAAGCTATACATTAAGGCTCTGTAGTCCACTATTTTATTGCCTGGCAGGACTAAAAATGGGAGATCATTTCTGCTAGAAATAAGAATTCCCAGCTGCCAGCAGGACTCAGCATGCACTTCTAGCCTGGAAAGAAAAAACCATATAGCCACAAGTTTATGCCTAAAAATGTTATTTTGCCCCATTGCAAAGATTATTACTGCTTCTCCTTAAGTCTATGTAACTGCATTTATGGTAACAGAGGTACTAAACCAGTCAGTAAAAATACAAAAAGAAGTTCTAAAAACCTCAAAACCCGTTTGGTTTTTTTTCTTTTTCATAGAAGGTGGCTATACATGAGGGGAAATCCTGGGTAAGGAAGTATTTATCAAGGTATCAAGGATGGCCACCAGCTACAATTTTTTTTTCTCTTCATAACATCATCTATCATGACAGTTGAAATTGCCAGTCATTACCCCCTCCTGATTTGAAAACTGAAGTCATTGCTTTCCACCCATTCCCCACTGAAAATAATGAAATCATTCTTCAAGTCTGCTAGGACAAACAAATGCAAATTCTGTGCTAAAAAAAAAAAAAAAAGTGATCTATAAAGCACAAAGTTGTTACTAAGTCAGAGCAGGTTATTATAAGCCAAATCCTTGGTAATACAGAGAAACTCTACTAAACTATGATAAAAATCAGTATTTATGACTTCCATCATGTCTGAGACCAGACCTTCTTTCTATTGCACACCACAGAAGTCTTCAAGGATTCAAAATGTTGATCAGTATTTCTACACATTCACTTAGTGTTACAGGAGATAATAGAAAAAAAAAATAAGATGGGTTTTATACTTAGTACTGAAGGTCAGAGATGAAGGGAGACTCCATGATTTGGAGAAAACAGCAACAGCAAAACCATACATTTCTTTTGGGCTCTTCCATGCTGCTCCATGGAGCCACTCTCAACTGGCTTATTGTGCCCTCACCCCAGAGAGCAGACCTGCAGACCTCCCCACCATCCCTGACCTGCCTGACAGCACTGCTTCCAACAAACACCCTGCACCTGCAGCAAGGAGTTAATGTGTGTGTTTGCTTTCAAAGAAAAAAAACCAACCTTCCTTGGCCATTAGTGAAGCTCTCCTTGTCAGCTCATGCAAGCACAGGGGTCTCTACCCCACCTTGGACCTCTCCATCAGGCACCAGTTTGTCTGCAAGCACCACCATGGGAACGGAGCAGGAAAACACAAAGTAGGCATGCTGCTAAAATGGTCACATCTACATTTTGGATTAAAGATCTGAGGCATGAAGTTACAGACCTCTTTGTAAATATCAGCAGATAGTTAATTACCAAGAACATATCTTCTCCGTGTGCTTCTTTGTTTTTTGAGATTCTTGCTAACCACCCATGCATCAACAACATTCTGCAGGAATAGTATTAAGAATTTCACTCTTTTTCCTCATTTTATATATTTATTTTTTTTTCTGTGCTGTTACTGTTTTAGAGTTGGAAAAGACAGATCATTTTATTCCTCTTCCTAGGAGTTTTCCATGTCCTTAATCATTCGGGTCACCTTTTCTTCACTCCCTCATTTCTGCAGCGTTCCTTTGGCAATGGAGTGACCAGCACTCACAGAAGCCTCAAGCATTGATTTATACTTAATTAACTTCTAAAGCCCTCAAACAAGCAAACAAAATTATTAGTCAACAATGCCTGAAGAGCCATTGGGTTGACAGAGACCTTCAAAAAGAAGATGAAATTTGTAACAGCTTGCTAGGCTACCCTTCTGTGTGTTTTAACTTCACAATCAGGAGCTTTCCAGTGAGGTTAATTAGGAATTGCAGCTCTTTATTTCACTCTTGTGGGTGACAGTAAATGGAATTTACATGCTCACATTCCCATTTTACTGTACATATTATTTCCCCAAAGTACAGATGAAGATGCTATATGAAATAATTTCACTATATAACATGAATTTACATATGTAGATAGTTCTTGCTCCCAAAACTACATTCAGCTCCATCACATTTCTCCTCCTATCTTACATGGATAGCCAGCCACTGGCAACTTTCATTGAGACATTGCAGCAAAACCTCTTGCAGCAAATCACAGTTTTATTCCCTGAGGCATTTTTCTTTCCTAGGAAGCCAGGTTGAAATCCAGTTGCGAAGTTGGAAAAAGGTAAAATCCAAGTTTCTTTTCCACATGCTGTCAGAAAAGCAGCAACATACTGAGGGGTTTTTTTTTCCCCCTTCTCATCTTTCCCTCATTCTTCTAATAATAATTAGGGGGGGAAAAGAAAAACTAATCAGTATTTCTCTAACACATTAATATTCTCCCTGATACATTTTTGAAGATCAGGGTGAAGTTCAGATCAGCAATACTAGAAAATGAATAACGTTGGTAGTTATGGCTCTACTGCAGCCCACTTCAAACACTGCTGCTGTTGTCAGACAGCATGACCAAGGAAAAGCCTTTCCACCTGGGTGACATGCATAAATCTCCAACTTAAATAACATATGATAAGGGAAAAGTAAGTTATTTTAATCAGTCAAGGTAAGCATGTAATCCCAGTACCAAAGTGAGTTATCACAATAATGATGAGCTGTTCCCACTTTTGGCAAGATCTGCCATTTCTAAGATCTCTGAAATGCTGTCAGAACATGGTTCTGCAAAGCAGCAGCATTCCTAGTTAGAAGAAAAAAGCAGGACTCATCAAGAAGCCTGCAACTGTTAGCTATGCAGGAAAGCAGAAAAATAAAAACTGCCCCAAAAACGAATAGAATTTTATCAGTCCGAAATATTAAAAATGAAACAAACTATTTCCCTGATCAAAATCAGTGTTTGTTCAGAATGCAGTTATCCCAGGCAAACATCAATAAAACATCACTTATTTGTCTGGCAAAAAGTCTAGAAACTGGTCAGCAAAGTTTAGAAAACCTCATGCATTTTCTCCTTTGGATAAGCCACCTACACAAAATTTGATTTTCTTCAATTCAAATGCTGTTCTCTCCTAAGCACCCCCCCCCCCCCCCCCCCCCCCCCCCTCCCTCATTTCCACGTACTCTTCCACGCTTCCTTCTTCTTGCTTCTCTTTTGTTTTGTTTTTGTGTGTTGTTTTAGGTTCGAAGGAGAGATA
>JANHGL010019178.1:0-10275 GCA_024611195.1 Ceyx melanurus | reverse complement strand
TTTAAAAACCCCCTTCTATTTTCCCCTTTGAAAAAGCCCCCTACAAAAATTTTTTTTTTTTTCAATTAAAATTCTGTTCTCCCCTACCCCCCCCCCCCCCCCCCAAATTAATTTTGGTACTTCAAAGGATTTAACTTCTAGGACCATCCTTTTAGAGTCTCCTTTTGGTCTTGGTTTGGTTGCCTGGTAAGAATACAAGTGATGAAAACTGGAGCTGCATGCTGAGAGCTGAGAACCTGAACTGGAATACAAAAAGCTACAGAAATGTCCCAGCTGACTTACACTGCAGGGACTGCTGGTGCTCTGAGAAAATAATCTCAGATGGGAGGTCCTCAACCCTGGAACTGGAGCTTTGTCCCTGTCAAGAGGAATGAAATGAGGCCTCTTGCCCAGTCAAGACAAATCACATCCTCAACATCCAACTCTTTGTAGCTCTGCATACAGGCCATCTGTGGGTACCCCTGCCCTCATGCCACAGATGGTCTCAAGGCTGAGATGGCACCACTCACTTGTGCCTTTGGGAAGACTGGAGCAGCTGAGCAGCATGACCCCAGCAGAGCTCCACTCTGTCCTACCCAAACATCTTCTTATAGTTTATACCAAAATAACAAGTGAAAACACAACAGTTCACTCAGACTATTCAACTTTGCAAGATCCCGAAAGAGATGGGATCTGAAACCTACTTTTGCTCATCTGTCCAACAGAACATCCAAGCCTGGATGGGCTTACCAGGGTAAAACCTTTAGTGGCTGTGGTCAGCCTCAGATCCTTCACTAAGGCTAAGCACAAATACATAGCATAGGAAGGACGAAGATCTCTAAAGCCGAGACCTCTCTGGCTTTGGGCATGACATGGACCTGCTCTGCCAGCATGTTGCAGAGTACAGCTTGTCTTCTCTGCCCACATGGAGAAAAACAGAAGCAACACTGGATTTCCCACTCCTCTTCCCTTTCACTGCCCACCATGTGAGAGTGCAGGATGAACAGATGTACCCAGAAGAAGGCAGTAGGAAGAACTTAGACACTACAGAGAACAAACTGGAACATGTTCCTGCTCACAGGCAGAACTGTCCTACAAGAACTGACAAACAACATCCACAACAGTTCTTTACGTATACACAATTAACTTCTACTCTCTTCAAGGGAACATGAGCCTGGTACAAGATTTGTTCTACAAATAATAAAGAAAACAACTAACTTGCAAGTTAAAAAATCTTTAAAAATTTTTCTTCTAGTGCAGCACTCTGAAGGAATATGAAAGGCTCAGCAAGCTGGATCACTGTTAGCTGCTGAGCATTCAGAGAATATACAATAGAAGAATGTGTCAAATCTGAAACATGATAACAGAGCTGCTCCAAGAGAAAAAGGAAAATCTAAAACAGAAAAAAGGGCAGAAGTGTGTAGGAAAGACAGGCCTGATTATCCTCTACATTATATCAGAAAAAAAATAAGAATAGAAAATGCCACTGAAGACAGTGCAGTTATTCCAGAAAGAAATCGGGACACTTGAGATGATGTACTGCCTGGGACTGCAGATCAAATACTCTCCAGCCCATTAGGCAAGGCTGTGGTTATCTTTGGCTTCTTTATAACATACAGGCACTGGGACATAATCAATTTACCAGAGGGAGACAATCCATTGTACTTATCCAGAACCAGCCCACGCACAGCTGGCACACAGCCCGCAGTGCGGCAGGGATGGATGGAAGTGGTTCTGGAAGCAGGAATAGGATGTCTGGGAGGAGGAGCCTGGACCTGATCGGTCCAAGACAGGCAGTTAGGGCACATAAAGCATCAGTAATTCTCAGCCTCTAAAATCTAGTGGCCAAAGCCAAATTATTAAGAAATCTGCCCAGTGAATGAATACATGTCTTTTTCTTGGCCTGTGCTAAATGTGCTGAGAAATTGTTTGGGAGAAAGTTGGGTGGCTTGGCCTGAAATGGTGCCAGGGCCATTTGAACAATTTACTGGTTTAATTTACCAGGCAAAATGCAGGCTCCAAGTCCAGAGCACCTCCAGCATATTTTCTAAGAACTGTCTGTTTGGGTAAGGACTCTGGATTTCCCAGTAATTAAAAATGAGTCACTGACTTAATTTCCCCTCCTACTATTTTTTCCTCAGCATTTTCTTCCATCCTAAATACACAGATATTAAACTACACGATGCCTGAAGCATGTTTGTCCTTGTTCCCCAAAACACCAAGCTCAAACACCTTATTCTTTAGACAGGGAAAAAATAAGCAAAGTTGGGTAAGAGAAGAGGGTTGACAACACCTTCTCTCTGCCACTCTACATTAGTCCTATGCAGATAAACAGCCAACTACTTGAGAAAAATAGTTTATATTACTCAAATCTAAACCCACACAGCACCTTCTCATCCAAGCACTCCAGGAGTTGTAAATATAGTCATTTACTTTCCTTATCTGCAAAAAACCTCAGCCTACAGCTGCCTGCTCTAATGCAAAGTGTTTTACTCATAAGTGTTGCTGCACTGCCACAGCTGAAGCAGCCCCAAGACCTGGGCTGTGAAAGTAAAACCTTCTCTGGTCTATGCCAGTCCATTTCTCCAACACCGCGTAACTTATATAAGTTATTTTCTTAAATAGGAAAAGCCTGGAGGACAACAATTCACAGCAAGCACAACAAACCTCTCCCACAGAGCCAGGGGGTTCCTGCAGGGCTGCCCTGCTGCCAGGGCTGTGCATGCTGGAGCAGCAGGCAAAGCAGGGGGGAACAGGACTGCTCCTCACAGATGGTCACAACAAACTCAAATACAGACTCCTGAACTGCCCTCTGAAATCTGTACCACTGAGCTTCAGCACTGAAGATGGGAAATTCATCAAACAGTATTTAGTAGATTTTAAATGCAAACATACCCCTACTTATTTACTTATACCCCAATCAATCAAACAAGCAACTCTGATAAATTTCTGCTTATTTATAAATCCATACAGTATTTTGAAATGCTATTTTGAATATTACTACCATTTAATTCAATTTCATGGCTACCACAGGAAGCAAGGTTAGGGAATTACATAGTCCACTGCACCACAGGAATTGTAGATTGTTCTGAACACTAGTCAGATAAAAAAAAAAACAGATTAAAACTTAAATCCATATTTGTACACCTCCTGTTTTGCCTCATTCTGCTTTGGCCATGCACTATCCCATTTGATGAAGTGTTTAAGCATAAATCAAACTCTCTCCTAATCACTTTAAAACACTCCCCACCTGTTTTTCCTCTCCCTTAAACTGCCGAGCATTGTGTTGAATATTGTATAGATTATTGTATAGTGGTTTATGTAACACCATTGTATACAATATATTTGAAGGTTCCTGGGAATTTAAGACAGAATTCTAATCAAAGATAGAGCAAATTGTTCACATAATAAGCAAACTTAAACGGACAAGAACAATTCTTCTAATGCATATACCTCCCTGTGCATGTTTCATTACAAACAACTAGTTTGTCTTATTGCTTTACATCATCACGTGACATTCTCTTTATTCCTCTTTTAATAAGGACACAGAAATAGAAAAGATTAAAAATGCACTACATCCTTTGTTTTCCCAGAGAAAACACAATCAAGCCCTTCATAGCATAGGCAAATTTTTTGTCTATCCAAAACCCTTACTAAAGGTATTCCTTACTCAAATGTTTACTAAATGGTTATGTACTGAACACACTTCATTCTCATTGATATCTTTTTTGCTTGTGTAGCAATGGTCCTTGAAAATGAAGTTTTACATAAACAGGAGGTAATACTTCATGTCACTGATGATCCCCACTTTACCAGCTTTTTTTTGGTCCCAATCTTGATGTTAATTTCAATCTTACTGAGAACTTGATAAAAAAATCCCCACCAAATTAACAGAAAAAAAAAATCCTTTTCCTCCCACACCCCATTTCACTTTGTTCACAAAATTCCATTTCCTAAAGAGCTGATGCACAGTATCTAATACTATGATAACAAGTTTGCCTGTAAAAGTAAGTCTAGAGTGTAAAATATGAAGCCATTTCAGGGGTAATGAATTATCTGTATTTAAACACAAAAACTTGGCATGATGGTTAAGTAGAGAGTATGCTTCCAGTGGATTATTTCAGTTGGAGCCCTTTAAAATATTTGCAAAGTATTTATTGTAATTGTCATAAATACTGTGTTCTTAACATCTCATATAAAAAATACCAGCAGGATGAAATCTATAAAAGCACAGAGAAGTTCTTAATGGCTTTTAATCCAGAAGGATCATGTAATTAATAAGACCATATTTGACAAATGAATATGTAATTTGGATAATATAATACATGTAATAATATAGAATTTAACATATAATTTACAGTAATATGCCTGCCAAATTAAGTTACTTGAACAAGTTCTTAAAACAGCTGATGATGTAATCCAGCTGCACTGTCAGTGCACGGCTCACCTAACCTTAAATACTTCAAGCAGTTCAAGAAGATACTTCATTGTAAACTGTTTGGTCTTTGCCCCCTCACTTTTTAAAGGAAGTTCTTTTGGCCGAGACAAAGAAAAATTAAAAATAACATTACTGAGATAAAATATTAAAAGGCAGGTTTTTGGAAGCCAGCTTCAGCGTGTTTTAACTTTTGCCTTTAAACTCCATTATGGGCAACATTTTGCAGTGCATTATCAGTGATGCAGAAGACCATGCTCATAGGAAAGTTCTGCAGCACAAAGTATAAAATATGCTGATGATTTAACATCTCGCGTAACCCAGCACTCCTCACAAAGGGGTCAAAAGCCAGGGTTCAGCTGGACTCACAAATACATCACCCTGAATCAAACAGAGCATCTCTAAATAGTAGCAGTCACTAGCATACACTCATTACATGTATAAATTGCTCACTAATGGGAGCAGTGACAAGTAAGATGTGCACTTAGTGGCCCTGTTCACAGCCCGCCCCCGATGTCTGAATGCCTGTTTTTCTCTGGGTTATGTTTTAAAGGCTTCAAAGTGCACAAAGAAAAGCTGCTCAGTGTTGTGAAATAAATCAAAGAGTGTCTGCTGAAAATTCCTAAAACGCTTCTGCCCTAATCTCCTGGACCAGAGAGTGGGCTCACAGAATGCTAAACTTGGCTTTCAAAGGAGATCAAAGCAACACGAGCAACAATTAAAACCAGGGTGCAGGTAGGCGCATGCGCGGGAGCTCAGTGCAGGCAGCCTGAGCCTCTTTTTAGTCATCCCTGAATGCTAACACGCTGACTTATCTAATCATTACATGTGTGATTTGAAAAGACAGGAGATGTGTTTAAAAGGTGCATAAAAACTGTCCACCTTTCTGTAGAAAATGCGGTTAATGAATGTGCAACGTCTTACAGGATACACTATTTCCACTGAATTTCAAAAGCTTCTTAGTCACCATCTCTCTACACCAGACTGTAATTGTGCTGTTTAGTGATTCCAAGATAAATGAAGTTGCAACTGTGTATCTACCCTTCCTAGCGTTGCTTAGTCTTTCAACAGGGTTTAGTCCCCTAGATCTTTAACACTTTGAAGGTCAGCTGCTCACCGTACCAAACACCTGCAGAACCAGACACCTCTTCGAGGGATATCAGGCCATTTGACAGCTAATCCAGGTGCCAATTCTGATGGACTCGTCTCAGTGGTTGGACTCAATGATCTTAAAGGTCTTTTCCAACTAGAATGATTCTATGATTCTAAGGGCAGTGCAGAGATTTTTATCTGCCTGTTTCAACTTTTAAAGTATTGGTTGTCCTGCCTAAGACTGGTCACTTCTGCATGCTCTTGCACAAGAAATTAGCGTTAGAGAAGTGTGTCCACGTAAGAACTTCTTGTGCTACCAGGCGAGTGCCGGAGGGACAGTGATGTAGCATGGCAGGCAATCTGCCCCTGGTGCAGAGGGAAACTTAACAGCCAACCTGCTGTTTCCCTGACAATATGGTTTGCCTGTTTCCACCTTCTCAAGATGGTATTGCACTGCACAAATGAGAAGGAAAAAAACCAAACAAACACAACCAAAAAACAACCCAACAAAAACAAAACAAAAACAAAAACAAAAGCAGCTGTGGGAAAAAACTCTTCAAAGTTCACAGGGTGAGTAAGGAAAAAGTAAAACCCCGAATGAACTCTCCTAGCTGAACTGGGTTAGGATGAAAAATGCTCCTGCTAAATGTTGAAAATTTAGGTCAGTCGTGTTTATGTGAAGATATAAACCACTGACATTTTGAGAAGCATGTGAATCGAAGTGATATTTCAGTGTTCTCTCCGAATCACATTGGGCCACTAGGCCTTTTTATACAAACCAATTTCTCCCCCTTCAAAATAAAAAAATAAATCTGAATTGTCACTTAAGCTGTAAGCAGCAACATATTGGAGTATTGTGCTAGTAGCAGCAGCTGCTGGAATATTTCATAATTTTAAAATATATTGAGTTAAATTAGATACTTGGGAAACATATATAACAGGAAAGAACAACGTAGGTACAATTTTGAAAGCTATCAGCTTTTTTCTTCCCTCTCTCTTGTTAATGTGGGTTACATTATTCCCCTACGAGTATTAGAGAAGATGAGGAAAAAGATAATTGATGCTTTTCTGAGATCTAATTGATGTTATCCAAAACATGCATCACACCAGATATCCATTAACATTTAACACAGTTCAACATAAGGTGATTCTGACGATGTGAACAGGGCTCAATCCTATTTCTCCTCAAATCCACGTGAACAGTTTATTACATACAGAACCAAGCATTCATTTTGATAAAATGCTACTGAACAGCATAAAAACTGCCTGAGTTATTTTGTCTGCCTGTACTGGGGCCTCCTACTGCTGCCATTGAAACAAATGGCAAAATTCCCACTTACTTCCATGGGAGGAGATCCAAGCCCTTAGAAACCATTGTATTTAAGGAAAAACATTTTTCCTCCCACTCATGACTACAGTTTCCCTGAAAAACCAATGGAAATGTTTAAGCAGTCAGGTGGTTAGAACTGGGCGCAAAGGTCAGGAACAAAGAATATTAATACAGTCTTGCCATTGAAAAACTGGGCATCATCCTCAAAGCATTACAGTGGGTTGGTTTTTTTTTTTAAACAGAAAATGTCACTTTCGGATCTCACTAGGAAGATTTAAAAATATATAAAAATCTGGGAAGAAGAAATGAAGCACAGATTTCATTTAGTGTCTGGATTACAGATTCTTATTAAACAAACCAGAGCTCATTATAAAATCAATATCAACTTAACCACTATACTCCCAGGAGAAATGGCAAAAAAGGTCACTCCAAGAAATTCAAACAATTTTCCTGCTGGAAGGGCACGATTTTAATTACAGATACTATTAATTAGAGCTGTCAGTAGAAAGATTGTCCTGTTAATTATCACAAATTCAGTTTCAAGTGTGATTTTGGAACCTGGAGGGCTTTCTTTAACATAAATAAATAAATAAATATACTATGTTCACATTTAAGGGAAAAAAAAACCAAACACAACAAAACAAAACCCTGTCATTTCAGTGGCTTAAACAAGGCAATAGCAAATACCCTATTTAAACCAATCAAAAATATTTACAGCCACAGTCTCTTCAGCAACAAAACTGAACCGACAATCTGATGTTTAGCTCACACTTTATCCTGGAGGACACTTTTTTCACTAGAAATGCTTTTGGTCTTGCTCTCTTACATTTAAAGATGTAAAGTACTTTAAAGATTTTTTTTTTTTAAGTAAGCATTCCATTTAAACTGAAAACCAAAATTATTCCAGAAGATACTAATTGTTACAGAAACATTAGTATTTATCATTCTGTGCTAAAATTTCCCTGGATCCAGCCAGTGGAGACATACTTAATACATTATACCTTTAACACAGAAAAGGTACAGACAGACTGAAACTTTTAGAGGAAATCCTAGTTTATTCCCTTATGACTCCTAGCTGCCAATTTGAATCTATCTCAGTTCCAGAATACAGAAAGGCCATAATGTCTGATCCTAAGGAGAATAAGAAGGTAAAATAAAACTTGACAGAAGTGTGCCATTAGTGAGACCCTATGGTTGCACAGCAGACACAGATACTACAGCCACAATGTTTACACGTTCTTGAATTCTTTTTCCTGGTCACACTCAAAGTACTTTGGGATAGCACACCAGAGCTGTGTAGTGTATGACCATAACACATGCATTACCACACCAATAACACACTAAAAATAAGCACTAGGATCTGAAACAAACTTTTGAAACTGAAAGAGAAAGCTTGAGGTTTCTGATTTATTTCAGAAAATCTGAGTGCAGTCCTCCCGCATTATTGGGTACACATCTGCTACCATTGTTCTCCCAGACCAGTCCTGGTTTACCTCCCCATCTATCAGCATTAGATTTCATTTTATCTGAATAATGGCAGAAGGTGGCAACAGATCAGGTCAAAGGCTCTTTTCATATCAGACCCTGAAGAATTCGATTACTCAAAAAGAGAGACATCTTCAGATAACCATGCAATCTATTCCTCATAAATGTTAAAGATTTTTCGTTATTAATAGTGGCAGGGGTGACAGATTATGGATATTAATGTTATTTTTCAGATAATTTCAATAGCGAAGGCTTTTTTTTTTTTTTTTTTTGGTGCATGTGTTTCTAATTAGGCACAAATTTACAGCAACCAGCAGAATAGCCAAGATTAATACCCAGCAGTAAAAAGCTGCTACAGTGAATCCGCGGGAATATGAATGGAGCATGGCAGGGGGGCAGCATCACAAACATACCCGCTCCCCTCGGCTCCCAATACAAGAAGGGAACCCCGGGGAAGCAGGGCCGGAGGAGAAAAGCTTGGTCCTTACCTGATAAGCAGCTGTGGCGTCGGAGCCGGCGTCGGCCCCCAGGGCCGAGAGCTTCTCCCGCAGGCGGTGGTGGGCGCGGTGGCGGAAGCAATAGGCGACCCCCGACGCCGCCAAGACCCCGGCGATGCAAGCGAGGGAGAGGAGGGTGAGGAGGAGGAATTTGGCGGACTCTGCCTCTTCCCCGCGTTGCGGGAGCGGCGGGACGTTGCTTTTCTGTAGAGGAAAAAAAGAGGCAGCGCCTGAGTTGCGCGGTCGAGGAGCAAGAAGACCCCCTCAGACAAAAAACACCCAACAGCGCTAACTTTCAGCTGCGGATGAAGGCAAACTGGCGGGCAGGGCCAGCACTGTCGGCATGCCCCTCTCCATCCCCTCCCCTCCCGGAGGCTTGCATTTAACTACCAAAAGGCGGAGGCGGGCGCGCTGGCTGCGCGCAAGCACCGCGGCACGTCCTGCAGCTTCGCGCCCCCCCCCCCACTGGACAGCATCTATGGCCAAAGGCTGCGAGAGGGGCAGCAAGGGGAAATCCGATTATTATTTTTTCTTGAAGTGAAAACTAAAACATGGAACAACAGGAAAAAAAAAAAAAAGTAGGTGGCGGTCCTTCCTTTTGTCTGATGTAGAACGAAAAGGATAAAAAAAAAAACCCCGACAGCTCTAAACTCCTCCAGATTACTATTATTTTTGCAGCAATAGGAGAGAATCCTTCTAGTGCATTTCACTTGTCTCCATGTGCTAAAAAGTTGTACAATAATTTCCCCTCATTAGGTTCATTATAAGCTGTATTAGCAACAATTAAAAACGCAACATGAAAATGAAAAGACCAGGCGCGCAAATTGCAGCAAGACTCATTTGGCCTGCATTCCCCCTTTCACAATTACCAGGGAAATGAATTGAAAAGCACGCCCCTGCCTCAGTCCTGGTTGCTACAAGATGAGAACAATTAGCAAACTCCTTTCCACCACCTAATTTCGCGTGGTAACAAAATGGATTTTTCCCCATGAATGCCTACCCGGCCTATTCATTATCTCTCCTCTATTAGTAATTTTCTGCTCCGTATTCAGCTAGCCAGCTCTTAATTTCCTCCTGTCTTGCAGTGTACACAGTGGCTCTTATGTCAGGCCCGGTCCATTTTTATCTTGTAATCATAAAGGCCACCAAAGCAATTATCGCTGGTCTTGACTGTAAAAGCTTGTCATTAATTAGCCTCCTTGCCTTCAGTGCTGCGGATTAGCCAGGGCTGAGGCTGAGTTAATGGAAATGCAGGTTCAGTAAGACTCCCGGATTTTCTTGCCTGGATGCGCCGAGCGGAGGAAGAGAACTGCCGGGTTTGTAAACCCCGGGCGGCGGGGGGCGGGTGCGGAGCTCGCCGAGGCCAGGCATGTGCTGCCCGCCCACCTCCGCGCCCGCGCAGCCACCGCCACCTCCCCACATCCCCTCCCCTAATCTGCAGCCGGCCCCTCCTCCAA
>JANHGL010019177.1:0-29251 GCA_024611195.1 Ceyx melanurus | reverse complement strand
AAATAAACAAATGGACAGAAATATTAATATTATATACATAAAAATATTAATATTATATACATAGATCTAGATTTATAAAAATCAGTATAATCTCTTGGGAACTAAAAGGCTCTACTAGAATTCAAATGTTTTACTGAACTGTTTTACTGTTTTCTTTTTCAGACCTTATGTCTTCTTTTGTTTTCTTGATTCTTCCTTTTTAAAAGCAAACATGTAGGACTGAAGTTATTAATTTCTAAGTTTTCTTTCTGCTGATGAAAATATTATTATTTTTCTACTTCAGTATCACATGGAACTTTTATTAAGGCATCCATAATAAAGAAATATCGCAGAGGCAAT
Organism: Ceyx melanurus; assembly: GCA_024611195.1. Lineage (NCBI taxonomy): Eukaryota > Metazoa > Chordata > Aves > Coraciiformes > Alcedinidae > Ceyx > Ceyx melanurus. Next base: position 28,912 of record JANHGL010019177.1, on the reverse strand, counting down.
GTTTTACTTGCTTAGGTGTTATTAAGCAGGGCTTGAGAATTAGAATATGGTAGTGATTTCCACACTGATTTTTACAGCATGTTTGTGTAAAGGATGATAGATGCTTTTCTGGCTGCTTGTAATAATGAGCTGGAGATCTGTACATCTGATAAAACTTACCTCTCCCTGCTGTAAATTATTAGAGGCATAAATCACTCCTGGTTTTGCAGTTTCTAATAAATAAAATAGTATATTAACGTGCAATTAATTCCTTGTGATTTTTTTGTCATGGATATGTAAGTGTCCAGAGACTAAAATTATCACTAACTGAACACTTTATCTATACTGAATTAACCATTTACTCTTTCTGATCCACTCTGGATTTTCTATTAGAGAAGGGAGAATATTATTTTAATGAATACTCCTGTACAACCCAAAATATTTTTTGGATCACTTAAGAGATTTGGCCAGTTATTAAAAAGAATATGGAGAAAAAGCAATACAAAGAGGCTAAGGAGTTAAAGTAAGACCATATGAACAACATTGGTACAGATGGTGACTGATCTGTCATTCTTGGCTCTTCTGGGTGATTTAATCACTGAGAAATTTACACAATCTTTAGATTCCAAAATCTAAATTTCCGTCCTCACAGTGACTTTTGCCATTAAAAATTCTGGTATTGAATTACTAGGTTTTTTTGTTTGTTTGTTTTTGTTAGTTTTTTTTTTTTCATTAGGGCTTCATAAATTCAGAGCATTGATATTCCACTTTATCCAATGAAAAGCATATCACCAGCTGGCTCTTAGTCTTTGTTACGCCCCAGTTAAAAATGCCTTTCACTTCACTGACACAATGTCACATGCCATGAAATGAATTTCCTTTCACATATTCTTTGTGTCATTCCTAAGAATGTAATTAGATCTGCATCATGGTCATGTAAGTAGCACAAAGAAGCAGAATACTGAGTTCAGAGACTTTTTTCTTTTTTCTATTTTTAAGCAGCAGTACAAGTCATGAGCTGTGCTCTTCAGCACTTTAGAATTGTCTGGAAAGAGTTAAAAACACTAGTTAAATCTTCCAGCTCTTCAAATGTGCAAGTACGTGTAATCTACTTGTGAATTTTCTCTCTATTAGTCCCATTATTAGGCTACTTGTATGATTCCTGCAACATGCTTGGTAAAATTGGCTCAGATAGAGAGTGGTCTCAAAAGCCTCCTTACTTCAAAGGTGCTTGAGAAGAACTAACAATCAGAAATAATGTATGTAATATTTTGATGACTTCATGCAAGATGGTATGTTTGTGAGTAGGACAGGAAGGGAGGAGTGAGATGTTTGGTCTAAAGAAGAAAGAATTAACACTTCATGAAACTTCCCTATAAGGTAAAAATGCAGAATATTTGTTATACAAGACTATTAGCAAAGGTCATGATGATGGATGCAAAACTTGGTGATGGATATAAAGATAAAATACCTCTGTTGTTCTGTGAATTTAATAATGTTCTGGCTTGAGTGACATTTGACTATGACAAATGTTTATTGGAAATGATGGTTTAGATTCTACAGGTTATAACTCTGATTCAGATTTTCATGAGCAATTAGATCTGAGATTGAGAAGGGAAGGCCTCTTCAGGTTATATTTACAGAGGGCAGGATATGCAATTATTATTCAGGAAGATTTTCAATAGAATTAAGTTTCATGGATTTGCAAGTCTAGTATAACTCTTAAAAGTGGTACCCTACAGGGAGTAGTAATTAAGAACATGAAAAATAGTATTTCCAAACCAATAAGATTCAATAACATTTCATATCCCCATAATAAAATGAAAAAAAAAAAAAAAAAAAAGAGAGAATGTATTTCTTGGAAATGAAAATGTGTTAAATCTGTTGTGAGCTCTGATTCATTTTAACAGCAGGGTTGCATATACCTGAAAAACAGGTTTGTAAAGGAAAGACTTCCAAACTCCACCCTATAAGAATGATAACAGGCGCCATTGTGCTGGAGATATGGATAACAAGCCAGTTAAGAATGATTTTCTTTTATTGTAGTCATATGCAATTTAAAACCAGCTCCTGAGTTTCTTTTTGTGACAGATTGACAGTGGGTAAATGTCAATCTTGTGATATACACTTCCTTTGTATTCATTGTTACTCCCAAATTAAATTAATTAACCATCTATAAGATGAAGGATGGTATAATCTAATCTGAAGAGAGTGATGTCAAAAAGCATGGTTTACTCTTTCTAATGACTTCTATTACTATTTTGGATAATTCAATTTATTATTATTATTTAACTAGAATTTATAAATATCTACAAATGGCCAGCATATTAATATTTCTTTGTTTCTGCCAAGAATGCCACAGATACTGACTCTTAATGAGAACATCTTTCATCTTCATTTAGTTCTTATTACATTATGAGCAGTGAACAATTTGTCAGTGAAAATATCTTATTTTACTCACCACACCATTCTCTTTTTTCCCCCTTTCCCTCTTCCTCATCACAGCTGAAACAGTTTATTTAGTACAGTAGTCCTGGAAACAAAGATAAAAATCAATTTAATATCTCTGATAGTCATCTGTTATTCAGCAGACATTACACAACTGTCTTATCTCATAATTCCTCAGGAAGACACAAGATGCACTCTCAGGACTTTCTTTGCTGAAAAGTAGTGGATTTATATTTCAGTTCTACATCTCTCTATTGCTTCTCGAGAAGCAAAAAAAAAGTGCTAGAAAAACATTCAATGCAGAACACTATTCATCTTCCTGCCCCAGCTGTTTTTTAAGTCTTAGATCCTGAAATCTGACTTCATCAATGATAAATACAAACATCTACAGAGCTACAATGAAGCCAATGAAAATCTGAAACATGACAGAGATACAATTGTGAAACAGAAGAAATCTACAATATTCTTTATTCTCTGTTCTTTCAACTCTTGAGCAAGTATCTGTGCATCCAGAAACAACCAAATCAACCATTTAGTCTTGACTTCTTCTGTCTTCCTTACTTGGATGAAATGTACATTGATGAGCATGTAGGCTGGTCAGGAAGGACAAAAGGCAGATGTAAGAGGGAGTTGATGTCAAGCTTGCAAATTTGTGATGTAATAATATCCGAAGGCTACCGTTTGTTGAGTTGAGATCTTCAACATGGCTATCCTGCCTTAATGACACTAGAAGTTATAAAGGATAGCTTGTCGCTTTGTCACATTGACCCTTTCTCAGTAATTCTTTCTGTAGAGAAGCAAGACTGAGCTTGCCAAACCAGCCTTGATTTTATTCCTCTGCATTTACCACCATGAAACAACTACAGTGTAGAGCATGCAGTCTTTATCTGTATGTTCTGTGTGAAATCTGATCTGTGATTCATAAAAGGTGATCCTCATTTCCCAGTCTACCTGTTTTCCTGAAGGTTTTCTGCTCAGTTAGTAAATGCAGTTTGCAGATATGCTTTCTTGCCTTTTTTCTTTTTTTCCCCTCTCCTTCCTCATTTCTGAAAAGAAGCAATGAGGTAGAAGAAATGAACTGTAAAAGAAGCATAAAAGCAGAGATTTGCTGAATGATGAGTGTAGACTCAAGGGGCCTCCAGGTACAAATGGGGTAATTGGACAGCATAATATCATATGACTTCAAGACATGATGCGACTGGTATCCCTATAGCACTCAATTATATGTGTCCAAATACTGGCCTGTCTTCAACCACCATTCTTCTGGGGACTCTCTCTGTATCATTTAGCTCATGGTGAAGGATGCTTTGTTCCTTTAGGCACCAGGGGATTTGTTAGATATCCTTCAGCTTGTGTTTAGGAGGAGGGCAGGATACACATTTGCAGCCTGTCTCCACAGCATTGCCTGTTATGACAGGTATGTCAGGTCTGTAACAAGGACTGCCCATACAGCTGCTCAGTTTCCTCTCATTCTGATATGGTTTTGATACTTCCACATCCAGTCCTATTTTCTTGAGCCCATCAATATTTCTGAAAATATATTCCTTGGCTCCTTGAATTTCACTGCTTTCCAGTGAATGGCTTTCAGGTTTATAGTTGCCCAAAATGACTATTTATATTCTTGCAGTAGTTTTAGGTTACCATAGTACTTTTATGAAAATATTCACAAGGAGTTGGAAATTGAGCCTAAAAAATCATGACCAATATGGTGTCTGAGATCTTTCCTATATATTGGGTATTAGCAAGGAAACACAGAACTTACTTTTCTTCTTTCTGAACCTTCTGTTAAGGTTGAAAGAAATGTCTCTGTAACACAGGCTTGCATATGGTGTGAGACTCAAACTGCCGTGACTAATTAAGACGCAGGGGTTGGGAATTCCTTTCTAATCACAATGTGAGATCTGCAGCAACTTCAGCAACTTTTTAAAAAGCAGCCTTTGAGCTAGGCTCTTTGGTGCTGCTTTATTGTTCAGAAATGTCTGAGAAACAGTCTGCATTTAATACATTTTAAAATATGCTTCTATTTCAAACTGTATTATTTTAAAATTAAATTTTGTAATTGTGTAACTACATATAACAATGAAGGGTATATATGAGATACACTGTGTGGGTAATTTTATACTGGGTTGGTCACATAGGACCAACCACCATTCAATCTTTTAGTATTTCTTTTTTTCTAAATATTTTATTTTTCCTACCACTATACAGCCTGTAATTATCAGGCATAATCTATTTTCTTTTCACAATTAAAGAAATTTCCTGACACATACACCATGTCACATAAATCAGTTTTGAATATACCTCTTAATACAGGCTTTATACAGACCCAGCTAATGTGTAGTAATTATGACAATTGTTCTGTGTCTTCCGGAAGGAAAAAACCATCAATTTATACAAAACCATGAAATTTTATTCCAGTTTCTGAACCCAGTAAGTCATTAGTAGACTTCAAATAACCATTGGCAATGTCTGCCTTGGGTTTATATTGCTATGACCCTGGCTTGTCCTTGACCATTGAATGCTAGCTATAGTCCTTTTAGGGTTTAGATGTAGAGAAAATACAATATCAAATACAATGAATTTTATAACCACATAGGACCAAGCTGCATCTCTTGTAGCCTGTTCTTTCAGTGGAAGAAGAGAGAAAGCTGAAAATTGCCTTGATCAGAGGAAAATGAGTGGAGAAGATCTGTGGAAAGTCAATAGTAACTGTTCTGTTGTCTCCTATTCTGTAACTTAAATACCTTTAGAAGAGGTTTATTATCCTCAAGTAAAATACACAACAGACCTCTGCACTGATAGTCTTGTTTTGTTTGAACCTTTGGCACAGGCAGGCTTCCTTCTCATTCAGGGAAGGTAGAAAAGACACAAAATATTTTTTTGTGCACAGAGAAAGCAAGAAGGAAGGCCTCTTCCCCCTTCGTGTTTCTCTCCAGAACCTTCTGTTGCATCACCTTTTCCTAGTAGTGGGGTTGTGTACAGTATGGAATTCATTCTACCTTACTTGCCAGCCACTATACTTGTCTTTTTTTATTGTTTATTTGTTTTAAGTTAATCTTTCCATGGCTTTGACTCAGACATAAATGTTTATAGATTTCTGATTTTCTTTTTGCTGTAAGCATTGCTTTTAATCTATATAGGCTCCTGAGGATGGAAAGGCCTTTGCAGTACTGTCTGCCTAAATGAAAGGCCTAAATTCCCAGTAATGTTCTTGCACCTTGGGTATGTAATAGCCACTCTCATGACAGATTTGATAATCTCAAGAGAACAGATCCGAAAGACAGATCTGAAATTTGTCACCTGTATTGTTATCCCCACTGCACTGACTGAACTGTTTAGGTGTTTGGAGCAATAACCTTGCAGCAGGAGAGTAGAACCCATGTTATCTGTCCATAGTGTTTTAGTGCACATGGATAAGTAAGTGTTTAAATTCAGTCCTTACATGAATTGCTGTGGGTGAATGTGTTATATTACGTCCATAGATTATTTAAGCTGTTAATTTACTTCAGTTTTAACACTATTTGAGCCACTTTGTCCTCATCTGTTCAGTTCATCTCTGAGAAGATAACTCTTTTTGCTATAGAGAACGAGAATGGTACAGTATAGTAAGTGTTAATCTGTAGAAATGTGTAGCTCCACCTGGCCTAGATCACTAGATTCCTTCCCCATGCATGTGTAACTGCTCCTCATGTTAATGAAGAAAGCGTGTTTTTTAAAGAGGAAATGCACACATCATACTTCACATCCTAAAGCACTCAAAGTGGTTTTTTTTACATGCCAGAGATAAGTAGCATGGCGTATAAATACTTATAATACCTGATGAGGTACCGTAGTACTTTATGTGATACAAGAATGTATATGAAACAATTATCACTCAACTGTCTTCCACTACACATGCTGACACTATCAATAATCACATTTAGTTTGGAATTCTAAGTAGTAACTTGAATTGAATTCAAATATAAGTATAACCTGGCACTAAGCCTCTTTTCCTGCATAAAAGGAAAAGCAGAGCTAAATAAAAGATGTTCTATTCAATGAGAATTTTGAAGCATATATCTGCAACTGTTTTATCTAATTGGATAATTTTTTTAATGGTTTATGCTGTTTATTTTTCAATGTTTCCATCTTTGACTTATAAACATAAAGAAGTAGGAAGATAATGCTTTTTTTTCTTATATTTGTAACTAAATGATAAACAATACATAAATAGAGTCTGACTTTTTAAAAAAGAAATCTGACTGATGAACTGCCTGTGAATGAAAAAAATAATAACTGCAGAAGCTTGAACAGACTTGTCAAGCAACAATAATAATTAAAGAAGGAAAATATATGTAACAAACAAAAAAAGTTTGTATTTTTATGAAGTTATCAATTTATTTTTTTTTAATAATATTAACTGGCAGACTGAAACTTGCAACTGTCAAATAAAAGTATGTATGTTCTGTAGAGTGTTTTGGAGTAATTGAGTGCTCCAGCAATTTAGAAATTGGGTTTGTAATAAAATCCATAATACTCAGCCAGTACCTTGATGGTAGTCTAGTTTTCCACATTGCCAATGGATCAGGAAGTAAATGCCTAAAATGCATAGCAAATGGCTGTACACTTCCTACTTAGGCTATTCTTTTCATAAGGTCAGGCTCCTCATTTACTTCTGTATCTAAAACTTGCAGTCATATCAATGAATATATATGTAAGAATAATGCTGTATTTGGCCTCATTTTCATATGTATTGATAAGGAATTTAAAGAGGCATTATCAGGAAACATGGGAATCTGAGTGTTCTTCATGCAGAAGAATGTGACATAGGTCTGGGCATTGCAACAAGTTCAATATGGGATATCATTTTCCAGACAGTCTTAGGATCAATGTGCATATTTACATCTTTTCTATGCAAAGTTCACTTCTAGTACATTTTCTTGCTTATTAGTTGAAGTTTTCATTCATTTTTAGGTTTTGCTGCTGGATGAAAAACTCAACATGTCCAGTCAAGTGTTTTCCACAAGTACAGGGAAACAAGAACATGAACAAATGTTGCTAAAGAAAAGAAAATAAACAGTAAACTCTTATTTAAAAAAGCCAGACAATTCCATGCCCCCTTGCACACATGTATTGCAATCCTGTCATATTGTGTGAGCCACTGAAGTACAACTGCATCTATCAGAGGACAAGATGAACAGAACTTCATGAGCGAGACCACTGTGAAATATTTTGTCATTTGTTTCTCTTCAGTATCATGCCTCATTTACTCCACACTAGCTGAGGTCTGCACAGAGGAATCTTCCTTGTTAATGCCCCTCTGCTTCTTGCTACAAAAGCATTTGAACACATCTCCAACAAGAACAAACTCCTTCTTAGCTAACAGTTATCCACATTTAACATAAATGAGAGAAGTGATTAAGTCCCTTTCTCTATACAATATAGGGAGAAAGAGCCAAGTACTCAAAAATTATCCAGCTCTCTCAGATTGCACTCCAGTGCCCTAATTCATATGGCAATTAGCTTCTCGTGTTTGTGATTGCTTAAATCACTATACATCACACTCTATGCAACTATTGTAAACCAGCTAAGTCTATAAAACATTGTCAGGGGCAATGCACTGCAGGACAGTATCAAGTTCAGCTTTGCCTGCTCAGCAAGCAAGCTGCACGTGAGCATTTTGGAACAAACAGGACAAGCTCATCTATCAAAATCCCAGCAGCAGGGCTAAGACCACTTTGTTTTTAACCGCTGTTTCCCAGCCAACAGTGTCACTGAGTTAGACTCACACTGGTTTTATGGATAGTGCACTGGTAGAGGAAAGGATCAATTCCCCTGTGTATCTGTATTTCCTGGGAAAACATTGCACAATAGTCTGGAGAAAAGACAGCACTGAAATGATGGAAGTTACTCTATGATTCTACTCTGAGATTGTGATGAGTGAAACTGTCTTCTTGTGGTGCCAGGTACTTCCTTCCACAGCCAAAGGACCCAGTTTTTTTGTTAGCTAATTCTATATGGAGGAAGACGGATCTTTAAGAAAAAGAAGCTTCACCACTTCTGATATATGCTGACTCCTAGGACTGGAGCAGTGCAGCAGAGCCACCTCTAACTTTTGCCCCTGATGTTGCTTCATCCTCACAATGTTCTTCTTGCTCCATTCCCACTACAATTCTGATCCACAGGAGAGATTAAAAAAAAAATTGGGACTACTATGTGAACTGAGAAGAAACAAGCCGTTCCAGATGGAAAAATTAAAGCAGATATGTGCAGGGAACTGAAAGAAATCTCACAGAAATCTCTTGTGTAGCTTTAGTGACAGAGATGGCTTCACATTTTTACTATTACAAACATGCATTTTATTGCAGCTAGAACTCCAGCTGGGAGCCCAGTTACTGGAATGTTATTGCAGATAGGGCAAGAGTATTCATCTTCTACCTTCAGCATCATTCTCAGTCATTTAGATAAAAAGATTTCAGATAGTTGCTTTAGCCAAAGTATAGAAGTGGGATCATCAAGACTGTTTAAAATAGATTGTTTTGACTGTGGACAAGGTTTATTATTACTACTATTATTATTATTAATAATAATAATTATTATTATTATTATATCTACATTTAAACTACTGAAATTGTAATGTTAACTTAGCAAAAATCTTCCTGCATTATCTGTATTACCCACAGAAAAGACTACCACCTCCAAAAGCTCATTGTGAATATCTAATTCAGGTTTCCTTTTTCAACTGACTTTCCAAAGAGTCATCATTGACTGAAGGGACCAGAGGACAATTAAGCATGGGATGTGCCTCACCAGATTTCAGTGCCTGACAGGTACCTGAACTAGTCATTTAGGCTCAGCTGGGAGAAACAAGTACTTCAGAGTGCAAAATACACATTTCTCACAAAAGATGTGTGCTTGTCCAAGCAGCCATAAAGAGAATTTTTACAGCTCATATGAAGTAAACCTCTCCATTGAAAAGGTCTTGAGTTACATTAGGACAGTATGAATGTTTCAATAGCTCTCTTTCTTCTTCTCTACCCATCCCTGCTATGAAAGAGAACTGCTAATTATCCTTAGTGTCCCTTAATCTGAAGTGACAAAACTTTTTTTTGAAGAAACTTACTGGGATCAGGATTTAATTTGAAGGTAGGGATGCCAAACTGAAATAGTCCAGCACTCAGGGAAATCTTCCTGATTCAGAAGAGGAACATGAGGCTGGGTTCTTCTCTTGCCAGATGAGAATCTTATCCTCCATGCTATTGGCAGCTCTTCTATGGGCCTCTCTTTTTCCTCCACCTCCCACTCTCCTTGCTTCCTTCCTCCAGCACTGAAAAGACTTTGCCAGATTTGACTTGCTTTCCTTCTCCATCAGAATAGAAACACATTTTACCATCTAAAATCAGCAAAAACCGGAAGCTTTGTTTTTAAGCCAGCCTGCCTAAAAAAATCCTTAGCATCAGCAGGTCAATATAATCAGTTTTGCTTAAGTGGTCAAAAGTCTCTGTTTTAAAAAAGAAAAATATGCATTGTGGTAAGCATTAAATAAAAAAAAAAAAAAAAGAGGTTTAGGAAAAGCAAATTAAGCTAGTCTTTCAGAACAAGTTATATAAAAAAATTGTTTCATTTTCTGGCTTCACCAAGTTTTCTGTTTCTATGTGTTCCAATTGTATTTTAGTAAAGAGATGTATTATTTCATTCTTTTTGCTGTAGATACTGCTTTGTGGTAAACAAAATGTGATCTTTCTTTTTCCAATACTTTAGTCAGGCCAAATAAAACTATTCTAATGTTTTCTGAGTTTGTCTAACAAAATGTACAGTCAAATCTGATTTCCTTTCCTTCAAAACATCAAAGAAGTAAAACACTAACAGTTTGCAGGTTGTTTCCACCTTCATTATTACCCATTTTTATATTACTTTTTATGTTCTCATTAAAATTTTAACGTTGTCTTTGGTTATGACCTGGAAAACTGTCACAGAAAAAATACCTCTCATAAGGAAGATTTTTCTGCCCAGGAGATACAAAAGATTTCTATGAGACTCTAGTTGATAACAGAAAAAAAGAAAGTATCCAGTGCAGTCTTGTTTTGAAGATCCTTAAAGAAGATCCTCAAAGATCCTCTCTGTCATGAAGGTTGTCTCCTTGTGCTTGGCCATTCTTCATCTTTTGTCTTGCTGCTCACAGAGTGTTCCATGACTCCCTTTTCACCTTTTCTTTTAGCTTTTTGGGTCTTCAGAAGAAAGGTGCCCCCAGAGCCTGTGTTACAGCTGGGTAAGTCAGTTGCTTGCTCACCCTTGCGACTCCCATCTCTCCAGCTATTCGAGCAGTGACATTACTATGGAAAGCAAAATTGATACACTTATAGAAGGTTTCCTGTGTGCCAGGACACCTTAGGTGGTTTCCAGGCAAGTGACCTCTGCTCTGTTCCTTACACTACAACCTGTGCTAAGTATATTGTGTCATTGCCTGCACAAGGTACAGCAGCAAGTGTGAGATGTTTCTGTTCTTTCTTATTCTCAGCTGGGTGTTGACCATGTGCCCAGTCTTGTACAATGCTTAAGGACATATTGTTCTCTCCCAAAAGGTCATTTCATATATATTGGACATACAATGCAATAACAGACCTCAGAAGTCTCCCTCAAAGTGATTTTCTTTTTCTTGCTAGTAAAAAAGGGCACAAATCCACTGCATTGTTCACTCTGAATGAAACAAAAAACAGAGTTGGCTGCTCAGGAATTTGTTCTGCCAGAGGTGGTGTTATGCTTAGAGTACAGGGGTCATGAAATATACCAGTAAGCTCTTACAAAAAGAAGAAACAAAGACTTCAGATTTAATGTTTAGATATTAAGACTAATGCTTATTTGTATTAGAATCCCATGATGATTTTTAGGTATTTCTAATAATTATCCAGGTGCCTCAAATTTTGCAAACAATTTATCTCTTCCCAGGAGAAAACCTTCTCTGGCCTCTTCTGAAGGACACGTTTGATCCAAGCACTTCATGACTTCAGGAGATGAACATTTGTTATCTGTATCTAACCCATTTCAGTTCTTTCTCTATAGTTACAATGTCCAAAGATATTTCATTATGCTTTTCATATCCTGAGAAAAGAGACAGTATTTCACTATCCACACTCCTTTGCACAGAGTTCCTCTAGTATTGATTAGCACTTTTATTTAAATTTGAGATTTACAGCACAAGTGATTTCTTTTGAATAACTCTGTAAAACAAGCACAGTCACATTTTAGCTGTTTTCTGGAAGTGTTCCTGAAGTATGAATACTAACATCCAAAAAATGCAAAATCATCCTTGGGAGAAAAAAAAAAATAAATTGGCTTTTGAAACTGCAAAACAGACACACAATTATCAAATGACTTGCTGTAGATGAAAGGTAGACAAAAAGTTCCCCCCTTCAGACTTCATCATTTGTACCATATTTTTAGGGCTAGAATCTAAGCATGAAATCTTTCTTACATTGCACAGGGTAAAAATTTCATCATCATTTGCAAGCTTTGAAGTCAGTCTTTCACAATAAGACTTCCTAATAAACTGTTTGAGCTAAAGAAAGCCTCTGATAGTAGATGACAGAAGGAAGTTTTTTTCTTTCTGAAGGAAACTCATTAAAAATTGTTGTAGCCATAAATACATAATAAATGTTGTCATTGGCATTGGTCTTGTTACAAGTTATGTGCTGTGAGTCTCATCTCACATGTTGTAGATGTATCTCATGTACATGATTATTGCAGATCTGATCACCCAAGTCTTCTTTCATTGTCAATGGAGAGAGATCATGAGTGCTAGATAATTTAACCTATACATATCCTAGCTCTATATAGCCCATAAGTATATAGGATGAAATGAGTTGTTCCTCTGGAATGTTGGTTTCCACCATCACCTTTCTAGTGACTTCATGGTGGCCTTCATATATTACATCTGGCTTAAAGTCTTTTCTCACTATCCAACTGCACTTTCATGATCAGCCTACATTTTCCAACTGAAATTGTACTTCATTTCATTACTGCTATTTAGCTCCAAGGCTTCTCTGACAAACAAATTACAGAGCAGTTTAGCATCTGTATATGTGACATATTGCAGACACAGTACACTGAAATATATTGTAAAAATTCAGATTTTATATGGTACTTTGAGATATTTGAGTGAAAACACAAACTGTGCAATCCAAGAGCAGATGTTCATTAATCAGCCTTGTATCATGTGTTCTTAGCTCTTTATTGTGCTGTTTCAGAAGCGCATTTCCAGACTGGTTCAGTTATCTCCAAGACAGCTCGAGTCTTCCATTGTCTCATCAGTCTAAGAATACTGTTAAATTCTTACCTTTTGGAGAAGATATTTTGTCTGAGCAGTTCCATGTGTGCTAAAGCATAGCCATCTGGCACCCCTGAAGAGAACTCTGTGTGATAAGTATTTCTACAAATTAACATGGTTTGAAACCTTCTCTCCAAAATAAGGTTTTAATTAACTGTATTTACTGAATGATCTTGGGATATGTTTTAAGACTACTCCCTGAAGAAAGATGGTAAACAGAGACTTTGACGCTGCATGCGTGTGTTTGCGTGTGCAGACATGTCTCCCCTGATCCTTTTTCTTTTCCAAAATACAAATTCTATTTGCTTGCTCCAGATGGAATATTCAACGACTTAGTCATTGACAGTAAAACTTTTGGGTGCCTAAACTCTTCAAAATAAAATGTCAATAGCTGGGTTTTTTGAAATGACTCAGGGTGAGAGTGCTATTGCCAAGGTTTTCCAGTCATTAAACTTTCACTCAGTGCAGATACAATCTGTTTGCCTCAGAGCTGAAACAAGAAAGAATATGTATTCCAAAGGGTAAACAAAGTTCTCCTATGATTATAGTGCTGATTTACTTTTAGTTAAATTGTTTCCCAGAACACCGATGGACAACTTGTCCATACTTACATCCATAAGTCCTTATTGACTTGTGGACATGGTCCATACTTATGGACAGGTATTCAGCTGGTAAATAGATGGAGGATCTCCTTTTGGCAACAGCTAAAGTTAGGTGTAGGGTGAAGAGCAGTAGAGAACCAGTCAGTTTTTGGAGAAAGGGTAAAAGTAACAGCAGAAGATAATAAGGGGCATCTGGAACTACTTCCAGGTGGCTAGACAGATGGAAATTAATGCAGACAGTTTCAAAAGTAAATTAAATTATACCATACAAGTATAAGGAAAAAATAAGAGAGTGAGCAAGAAAATACATTAAAAAAACCTGCAATATAAATTAAAAAAAAAAAAAAAAGAAAGAAAAAAGAAAGAACTGCTCAGCTTTGTTGCCTTAGGTGAAATAAAACTCCAGATGGACCAACACCAAGTTAAGTAAACATGGTAAGGATACTACAGATTCATATCATGCAACTAGTACTGTACATTAAAAGGCTGATCCACCTGCAAAATCTAACACACTCATAACAATATTTTCAGAAACACAAAATCATATTACTTTATAGAAGGATGTTGGGTCAGGTCCTCGGCTGATACAAATTGGCTTAACTACATTGATTTCAGTGGAGTTATGCCACTTAATTCTGGACTATATCCTCAAGTAAAGTTTTAACTTGTAAAAATTTAAGAAGTTTCATGTAATGTTTTTTGTATTGGAAAAAAATATCTCTTCCACTATTCCTTCATACTTCTAATTTAGTCCTATAATTTTCTCAGCTTTTATTTTCAACCATTACTGCCTTCTGCTAAATTAATTAAATTTAGAACAAATATTTTCCAGGAAGACATAATAAGAATATGGAATGTATCACTTGAGTTCATTTGCAAGGCAGAGTAATCCCAGTCAAAATGGTGTTTCACTTACTCATTATGGGAATCTACAGTTACACTGGTATTTGTCTTTTATTCTTTGGAATTTGAAATTGACCTTTATAATAATTTTGTGTTTTTTCATAAGTCCCTCGACTTGACTCAGTACTGTACTATGAGAGATTTGGTGTCAACATAATATGCTGATATATATGAGATTTGAATCAATATCTTAAAAATAAATAAAATTAGAAAGTACACAGTATACAACACATAATAAGTGGTGAGATTAGGAGTGACAGGGCAAATATATTACCCAATGTCTTAAGAAATGGTCCTAGTTCAGATATTTTCTGTATTATCTTTGGAAACTTCTTACTCTGCTTCAGTTTCCTTTTACTTCAGTTTAATGAGGCATATTTTCCCTCCTTATTAATAGATAGTGAGTACAAAGTTGCTAGTACCTGAAGTGTTAATTTCAAGTATACAAGTGAAATCTGATTCATCCCACCCATCTTTGCCTTTTTTGCTGGGTCCTTCAGTGCTGTAGTCATTAAGGTGCCTTCGAAGACAACAGAGGAAAAACTACTTGCAGAAGATGCTTGTTCCCACCCATCTTGTATTCCTCTTCTGTGTCAAGGTAAATCAACCCCATTTTGTTCTTCCTGGGCTAAAAAGAGGCTAGATTTCTAAACAGCTTAAACTTTCAATTTGCTGAAATTCGAGGGCCTGAGTACACATATGCTCTGTGTATTGGTTACATATACACCCAAATAAATAGTTTTTAGAAGACTAATATTTAGAAATTGTGATATACATAAACCTATCCACTTAATCACTAATGTTCGTTGCTGGCTGGGAATTTCCCAACAATTCATAGCAGAAGTGTCTGAAGGAGGAATTTGAGAGGGAACATATGATTGCAATGTGTTATGGTTCAGGTAAATCTTTGGGGAATATTTTGCAGAAGATCAGTCATCAATTATCTCCTCTTCATAATCTCCCAGTTATTAGACATTCCATGTGTCAGTGCTTCTGGCTAAAGGGGGCAAAATATTCATGACTGGAAGCAAGATCTATGTCTGTGATGATAAGTGTCGGAAGACATGAAAAGAAATTCGGCCTAGTTTAGAGAACCATTACAGATCTATTCTGAAAGCTTAAATGATGCATCACCCTTAAAATCTATAAAGTTGCTTGTTTCATGAGCAACCCATAAAAGTGCTCTCTTATGCCTAGAGGGTTTCAGCTGTCCCTCTTGGGGTTTTTTTTAACTTTTTCAACAGTTAGGTTATTGGGCAGGCCATAAACCCAATGCCTCTGCCTGGAAGGCAGAAGCTCTCTTGACCTGTGATTGCTTTGTTTTTGACAAAAGAGGTTGCAGGAGCAACATACAAATAAGTTAGGCCTCTGCCAGCAGGATGCATTCTCTTGACCTCAACTTGCTTTGTTATAGCTGCAGCGAATGCCTGGAAATTAAATAATTTTTTTTAGTTACCTTGTAATTCTTCTTTATAGACTGTTTCAGGTTGGAAAGAGGAAGTTTTGTGGTGTCTTCAAATCCAGAGTTCTTACAGGAGTTCTTGCACAGATCTTGAAAGATATATATGGTTTTTTTTCTCCATGATTCAATTCCAAGATTTTTATACTGTTTACTAGAAGTTCAAACTACTTCAAATTTGAGGTGGTTTGTTGTTTGTTTAGTTTTCTTTTTGCAATCACATCTTCCCCAGACTCAAAATTAAGCAGTCTGGAAAACAAACAAAAGATGATGAATCAATATCTCAATTTATAATGGTGTTCAGGGGAAGCTATAACTATCACAAACCCCCATTATCAACTAGCACAATATATATTCCTTCAAATCATGTAACCACAGTATTCTTTTTGATTTTTGATTTTTCTTCCTTTTTCTTCCTACTGAGTGTAAAAACTACTTTTAGAAGCTAATAATCTACATTCAGACATTTGACAATATTAAATGCAATGCTTTCATCTGCATGGGCATGTTAATCTCTCCAGTTCTCCCACTCTTCTCTCACTGCAGAAAATGGAGAGAAATCCGGGCATGTTTTAGATATTGTCAGCTATAGGTGTAATTTAATTTCCATATAGTTAGGGTTGACTTTATTGACAAAGATTTCTCCTTGTTTATTATCACTTTAGACACTTATTAGTGTACCTAATGCTTAATCTTTACA
Source organism: Ceyx melanurus (assembly GCA_024611195.1). Taxonomy (NCBI): domain Eukaryota; kingdom Metazoa; phylum Chordata; class Aves; order Coraciiformes; family Alcedinidae; genus Ceyx; species Ceyx melanurus. The sequence goes on along the minus strand of JANHGL010019177.1, from coordinate 12,518 downwards.
ATTCAGAGCTGTGGGTTTCATAAACTATTCTTCTGAAACCAAAATTTTTGGAGAGGAAAGTATCCTACATCTCAGAGAAGAGTTGTGTAGACGACCAAATATCAGTGGCTTAGAGTACTAGTCACAAGAGTAGAAAATTTAAGCTCAAAATAACAGCTAAAAACCCATTAGCATTAGCAATTACATTTACATGTCTATTCTCATTTACTTGTCGTGTAATTTTTATCTGATTTAGTGTTATTGCTATGTTTGATATATCCTTTTGCTTTTCTAAGATAAAAAAGGGAAGGCACAAATCCTAAACCAATTTGAATTTTGTTCTTGTGTTTTAATCTCTGATTGGTACTCTGGGTTGTCTCAACTAGTGTTAGCGAGCACAGCAGGTTTAGGATGTTTGGACTTGCAATATAGATATGGATCTGCATCATCAGGCTTACTTTTTCCTAACATGCAACTCTTGGGAGGTCTGCTATGCTAGAACCTACTGACCAATTCAGTGGGAAATTACAGAGCTATAATATACTGCTATCCTAACAGTAATCTACTGGAATTTATTATTTATATATTAGCCAGGATTAACTTTAGCCAACTATATAGTTGAACTGAATTTGCTGCATCATACTGAAAATCAGACTCCCCTTTAAAGCTCTATTTCTCTCTCACCTTTATGTTTTCTCCTCTTAATTTCTCCCCTTTATAAGTGATACACTGGGTCTCTATTGCAGTTCTTCAGGCAAGACAACAGCCACTAATATTGTCCTAAAACTGGAGAGAGAGTCATATTAAGAATCCCAAAAACTTGAGTATAAAACACACTTCATAAATAGTGTAACAAATATTTTAATTTTACCTTCTTTACACCTTACCACAAACCTCAGTGTGTTGATAGTTTTATTAACTTTCCATGGAATATTTTAGGTGTTTTCATCCACCAGATTTAGAAATAAATATCTACACAGTTATTTAGGATTTAGTCCACTTCAGTATTTTAAATTAAAACCTCCCCCCTCTGCACACATACTCTGCATTAACATGACTGTTTTACTTCCTTTCAACTGAAATTGAGAGCAGCTCCAGACAAAGAAACCCCTGGATTAATTTTATCCTAGCATACAACTTCATCTTCTTGGTTCTAACTCACTAGTGACTGATTCTGGCAGAGCCTAGGGCATAAAAAGCATCAAAGTAACTTAAAGCCACTTTTGTTCTCTGCTTGCTTACACGAGGAGTTAAAAAACACACAATCCAACTCATTGTGCTTTATACCATTTCATAACCAGCCCTCATTCAGTTTTCCTCTCACTAATGGCATTAAAAGGGTCCTGACTAACTTGGGAAAAGTATGGCCTTAAATGCTGATGGTTTCCTGAACACAGTTCAGATGCTACATACACTCAACCTTTGTGTTTCCTGGCATATTGGCCTAACCACTAAGAAAAGTACAAATACTTCATTCACATTTCTCTCTTTTTTTTTTTTTTTTTTTTAGTGGCAGAAAGGGATATTATGTAACTTTTCAAATTTGATAAAGATTCAGCTATAGAGATTGGCTAGTTAATGGAAGCATTCTGGTTTCCTCAAAAGAACTATGTGTCTTTGCAACAATCGTGGCCGAAGAGTCCCTCAGGGCTTGGAGTCCTCTTCTGTACTGCTGAAAGGATAATATTTAGAACAGAGACAATCAATTATTCATCCCCTGCCCTGATTTATGTTGTACACTTTGGATAACACTCACCCAATAGCGGAAATTGTCAAAGCTTTGCCTATCTTTTCAACCCTGGGTAAGGATGGGAGGGGAAAAGATTGAATCTATCACTAAATATGTTACACTCTGCTGTTATGCAAAGTATTTATGGGCACGTTAATATGCTTCAATGGAATTGGTTTTGACCTCAAGGTGTTCAGAGCTATCTGGCTATCTGTTTTCTGAGGTACTATAGAGAATGACTACTATAGTTTATTTACAGTGTGACATGTGGCTTAAGAAAATACCCAGAAACATACAACTGTAAGAGGAGAGAATAGCAGTAGGCAAGGAAGACTAGATTTATCACAGGTTAATAATGAAAACATGAACTTGGAGGAAAAGTTAGGAAATGTACTAAGAGCTGATTATGCTAAGAAAAGAGAATTTTTGTTTGATGATATAATTCTGGCTAGGATGAGAATGATGCTTGATAGGTGAGGTTCACCTCTCAAAGAAAATACGGTCCTCTTCTATAGGCTGTCAGTAATCTATTCGGCACTGGGCCACCACTTTCACCATCCAATAAGTTCCCTGTAGGCAGCAGCAGGGAGTACTGGAGGGATTATTCTTCAGATAGGTCATTGTTCTCAAGCCATTCCAGCAATATGGAGGGAGCTTTTGGAGGGAGTGGAGGTTATGGCTTAGACGGCATCTTATGTAAGTGGGAATACATACTCATATAGTGGAAAGAAACTTCTGGAATTAAACAGAAATGTTTACAAAGGCTTTAAAATCAGAGCTGAAAGAGAAAGGGGAGAATCTTACACAAGAGGATACACTATTTTCTCTGTATTAAAAAAAAAATAATCAGCAATTTAAACCAAGCAGTCACAGGGAACACGTCTATGAGTGTGCTGGTGTCAGCAAAGTAATTTTGTGAGATGAACCCTCCACTTAATTTGTTTTACTTTGCTTCACCAGTGTGGTGGATTGACCTTGGCTTTCTGGTAGACCCCCACCAAGACACATTCTCAGTTCACTTCCTCAAAAGAATAGATGAGAAAATAAGACAAAAAACTTTGTGGGTTAAGGTGAAGACAGTTTAATAAGTAAGGCAAAAGCTGTGGATTAAAACAAAACATAAAATATTAATTTATTCCATGTTCCCCACTGTTAGGCAGAGGTCCAGCCACTTCTTGGAACACAGGGCCTCAGTATGTGTAGCAGTTGCTTGGGAAGGTAAATGACTTAATCAAGAGCATCCCTGCATCCTCTCCTTTGCCTCAGTTTTTATTGGTGAGCATAATTTCATTTAGGATGGAATATTTAATTGGTCAGTTTAGGTCAGCTGTCCCAGTTATGTCCCCTCCCAACCTCTTTTCACCAGCGTACTCGCATTGGTGGAAGTTGGTTGGAGAGAAGGTCTTGATACTTTGACAGCACTATTCATCAACAGTGAAAACATTGGAGTATCAACACTGTTTTAACCACAAAGAATGACACCATACCAGCTGCTTTGAGAAAATTAGCTTAATCTTAGCCAGACCCTGTATGGATAGCAATTAAACATGTCCATTATCAAATCGCAAAATCTGCAAATATTAGTAGGTGATCAGCTGCTGTCAAAAAGCACAAACAGAACTGCTGCAGGATAAACATTGCAAAATATTTGTAAAAACATTGCAAAATGGAAATAAATAAGATCATGCATTTATGAGATGTGCAAGTGTTATCATGTATTTCCCTGACATCCTTCCTGGCATAAGTGAGTGATGCTCTTATAGATGTTGGCTTGCATACTACAGTGCCTGGCCAGAAAGACTTCACATATAGAAAAGGATCTTGCACAGGAATTCTGTAGAAGAGGAAAATTTTCTGGCATTAATTAGGTGATATTACTAAGCAAGATTGGCTTCAGCACTTGGTATGGAGCTCTGATGAAAACTAGAACTAGAGGAACTAGAAGATAATATTTGAATATTCTTGCCCATATTCTGAAATTGAGATAAGGTCACCTTGCTTCTAAAATGATGTCTTGGATCCCAGTGATCTTTTTGAAGATAATTTTCATTTCATGAAAAGAGTATTAAATTAAAAATGTCATGCTCAACACCAATATTCCCTGAAGTGCTAGCAAGTACAATACAACGAAAGCCCTGAGGTCACTAAATAGTAATGACCAAAAAAAGGCTATCCATGTTAGCTCTTTCTAAACTCTTAAACTTGTGAGATATAAATTGATTTTTCATCCATTTAATGTGAGCAGATGAAGAAAGAATGCTATATTAGACAAATTCATAACTTATCCACAAAGTCTTATTATATCTTTAAAAAGCATAATGTTCTTATGATGAACTTTCCAGAAGAAACCACTGGAAGATTTTTGAGATTATAAACTTCATTGTGAATGCTGAAATATTGAAAAATATGAGTAAGTTTTGCTATAAAAGTACTCTTTTTGAGATGTTAATTCCTACCAGGCATAAAAATCACCAATCCTCAACTCCACCTTCTGTGTCTAATACTGTGAAAATGCACTATCAGTCCTTATATTCAATACTGGGATTTTGACATTTACTACATGACTGGAAATGCCTATATGACTAAATCAAGCTCAGTAAAATGCTGCCAGCTTCAAATCTTTGTAGACAAAACGAGGAAATGCCTAATACAGATGCACTTAACCCAGTTTAACCCTCATTTAGCTTGTGGGAATAAATCTTTGGGTTTGATCACTGTAAAGAATAGTGTGTGTGTGTCATTATTTTAAATACGTTGGATACAAAATCCATTTAAACCAATCCAACACTTCAAACATTGACCAGGCTATAATCACACTTTCAAGTGTTGGCAAGCCAGGGCCTTAAATTTTAAGCATGCATCCCAGTGGAAAATAGACCTTGCTAGTGGAAATAGGCTATCTGATCTCACCATTAAATAAGAAATATAAATCTGCATGGTAAGATCTTTACTATTCTGAAAGTATAAAAAAACGAGGTACTTGTTCATTGGTTTAGAGAAAACTTTCTAATTCTGTGTGATTTTTTCTATCTATAGAAATTTTCAAAGTCAGCTACTATTGCTGAAATCCTAGCACAAGTGTTTGTACTTTCATTGTCAGATACAATTAGGAGCTTGCACAGAGCATTGAAGTGATGGAAGAAACATTCCTGAAGCCTCTACTTCAAATCTACCCAGCTATTGAAGACCTCTATTTATTTCACAACAGTAATTTTAAAAGAATCCGTTTAGGGCTGTAACAATAAGTTCATTTGCTCTGAGTAGGGATTCCAGTTGCACATGCAGGGTTTTTACAAGTTTATGTCTGCTGATTGCACACTTAATGATCGGTCAATGAAGCCTTGCATGACTGCTAACGAGGAAGAAGTTCACATTTTGTCAATAGTACAGGCTAGAATCAGGAATAAAACAAATGTTAAGTGATGACAAATATTATGCCTGATGGGGTCATGTATAAAAGAAAGCAAAAATAGGGCTCAAAGAGGACTGAATTCCCACTAAAAGAGGAAAATGATAGTTAAACTGAAGAGAGAGAAATTGTTAGCCAAGGAGGGAAAATAAACTCTTTTAGCAGAGAACACACTAGGATGCATGAAGAAATCAAACTGAGAGAGGCCAAGAGGTTCTTGATAGTTCTTTCAGACTTCCTGATAATTGACAGTTCTTGGATTCAAACCAAAAGTTTTGGTATATTTGATCTAAAGATAACACAAATAGCTTGGAGGGAGTTTCATGAATGTATCTGGGAATATTTCTCTCACCTCATGAAAACAATATGAATATATATTTTTAAGTGATAACAAGTTCATTTCTGTAGAGCAGAGGAGAAAGGAGGTGTGGAAAAATTACTCATTTCCAAGTATGATAAGAAAATAAGATAGAGTTTAGTTTACAATGTGTGTCTGACAGCAAAAAAAGCCTTGGAAAACCTGAAGTAAAAAGATAAATCTTTCTAAAAATAGAATACTGTAATTCTGAGGTATAATTTACCTCCATTAAGGAGATAATAGACATCATGTTGGGTTTTTTTGGTGTTTTGTTGGGTTTTTTTTTTTACTGAATGGGTTATCAGGCACTGGAACAGTTTGCCTAGGGAAGTGATTGAGTCCCCATCCCTGGAGGTATTTAAGACCAATGTAGACATAGAGTTGAGGGATATGATTCAGTCAAGGTCTTGTCAGTGTTAGGTTAGTGATTGGACTTGATGATCTTAAAAGTCTTTTCCAATCCAAGAAATTCTGTGATTTTGTGAAAGATTACATGTATCAGAAATTCTGCAGTGCTCATTTCTGAGTTATGTTTCATCTCTCTGTCCACAAAACCCTGATGTACAGAGAAACATGTCTTGGAATTTTCATTAATACTACTAGTGATGCAACTGATCAAGACTTTCACTGGACCTCTCTTCAAAGAAGGCCATCTCTGAAGACAATGAAAACATGACAGATTATGAAAGATTGAATAAATGCAGGCTCTGTTCCTGCAAATTAAGGTTTGGGGCTACTGGATTCCTCACTGTAAATCTAAGAATTTAGCCCAGCTACAGCTCTGGAACTTCACAGATTTGGGGTTTACAGAATATAATGTGGATCCCTCTGAAAAGAGAGAGCATGGATATCGTGGTTTGACTATTTTTTTTTTTTATGGAGAGGAAGACTTGGGAAAAATCCACTTAACCTTTCCCTGGAGTTGTTAAATGGTCATTGAATTGGAAATGCATCAAAACAATCTGAGTTTCAATAAACCATTTAATGCTGTTAATTGAATTTTCCAACATGTTCTGAAGAAAAATCTGAATTACTTCAGTTTCTGGACCTTTCGAATCATAGTGGATGAAAGGAAAATACAGGTATAAATTCATTTTCTTTATAAATTAACCAGTACTAGTGCACCAAAAAAAAGGTACTAGAAAAAGAAACAAGAAATTATTTTCTTTGTTCAACAGCCAATAGACTTATCTACTCCCAGTGAAGTCTCTTTTGTGCTGACAAAACACCCTTGTGTCTAAATGGAAAGAAAAAAAGGATTTCTTTTCAAGAAAATTCTTGTTGGTATTGGGTACTTATGAAAAATGGGACTTCATCAAAGAAACTTGTTAGCTTCCTATATGCAACTGCCAGCATGCTATGTTGTTTCCTTTAAATCTATTTCAGTCAAAAATGAGCCTGCTTGGCAACCTATATAAGAATTTACATGAACAGATGCAATCTGTTACATGTACAATAATCTGCAGAGATTTCATAATTCAGAACTGTGGAGGCGTTGAATCCATACCTGAACCATTAACAACCCAAAAGAGTATAAACAACTTCAGTGTCAAGAAATCTCTTTTCCCACAAAGATTATCATAGTATTAAAATTCACACCTGAGGCTGCAGGGTAGGGATGTTAACATGTGAATTGAAATTAAGTATACTCAAGATATTCATTCTATTAGGCTGACTTGTCAGAAATATTCTCACTTTGTACTCTTCCCATAGAGTTGGAAGAACACAAAGAATGCATTAAATTAATGCATTACATAAAACTTGATTCTTTGTGTTTTAAACATAGAGCTTAGTACAAATAAATTATTCCAATAAATGTACAGCTATATTTTCCATAATGCAATGACATTTTACATAGTTATCAGCTGCTGATATTGTAAGGAACTTCATTTTTAAAAGTCAGGCTACGTGTGCTTATGGAATATATCTGGCAGCCTTAGAGAAAGCCTGTCACACTAAACAAGTTATTTTTCTGTGAGTTATCTGATAAGTGGCCCATATCCCTGCAGAGCTCTCATGTAAATCTTTAAAAAATGTAAGAAAATCTCATTATGACCAGAATATGGTCCTGGATGTTTTGTAAAGCCAACAATTCTTCCAGCCAACTTAATATTCCGGTCCTGGGAGGGACTCCTCCCTGTGTTTTGGGAGCCCTACAAGTTGTTTCTGAAATTCCTATATAATCACCAGTTTTATACCAGAAATCCCATGGAAGAGGCCTGAATGGAATGTGTGCATTTTAGAAAACTCTGTTTTTTAAGACTACTTTTGGTATCTTTGTTCAGTGGAATTGACTCAAACCTCAACCTTACAAGTATGAAAATACTTTCCTTTCCAACCTGTCAAAATATGGTCACTTTTTCAACTTCAGACAGAATATATTCTCATTCCTTTCCATGCTGCCTTTCATGGCACATCCACAAAGTCATCTCTTTAACTTTCAAATCATTCCTTAAAATTGCTCCCTGAGCCACTTATAAAAAAGCAGGTTAACATCAAACTGAGACCAATGACCACTACTGGTGATCACCAGATTGACCAATATTATCTAATTTCTTTATATGCACTTGGCTGCCAATGTACATCTGTTTCAGCCATAAATCTTCCAGCCTTTAGTGATGTGGGTCCAAGATGCAGTGTACTTCCTTTCTTTATACAGCGTAGACACCATGACACTTTCAAAAACTAGACTTCACACATGTCACAGAGGCATCCACAAACTAAACAGCAGTCACTATCCAAAATGGGGAGTTATTGAAACTGAAGTTGCCCACCTCTCCTGATCAAATACAAGTTTGGATGTCTGTTGGGAATTAACTGCTACACAACTAATTCCTAAACCTTAAGGAAAGATGAACCAAAATGGTTGCACCCTCACTCATCAAAGAGAAACACCCCACACCAGAGTACCCAAGATACCACTCACCCAAGGCGGGTTGAGGCTCACTTAATCCATGGAGACTCACTCAATCCATGGACATGTCCTTGGACAGCACATCTGAGGGTAGGGCCTAACTGCCAGGCCTGGTACTCCGCCAAGAACCAACTCCTCTGGGTCTTAGGCAGGACCCCATTTATACCCTAGTTAAGGGTGCACCGTGGTCATTCTGATTGAGAGGACAAGCCCAGACAAAACACAAATAAGCCCAGACCCCAAGCCTGTTTACTGTGGGGGTCCAGTCCTAAGGTGCCAGTTAAGCACTTGGGAGGGTGCAGCTTAATGACCGAGGCATCAAACTGCAGGCCAAGCACACCCTGCTTCCTTTCTCTGTTTTGTCTGCTGGGGTGGGGCTGCACCTGCCACAGCATGACATTTATATCAAGATTAATATTTACATGAGATATAGATATTTAATTTCCTTTTTATTTAGTGACAATTGTCCTGGTTTGAGTGAGAACAGAACTAATTCTGTTCAGTGATTTTACTTTTCATATCCCATATATGTTATATTCAGTTTAAAACTGAGGGATCAGGAGGGCTTTGCTCTGCTTTGCCCACTTTGCTGAGCCCTGCTCACCTTGTTTCAGGTCCTCTTCTGGTTTCTTCCTCAGATGGCATCTGAGGACTCTCTGTGTTCTGCTTTCAATATTGATCTGTGTGTTCCTGAATCTGGTACCAGAATCCAGCTCCTGAACAGAGTTCCCATCTGCTGCTGGGCCCAGTCTGTGATTTTCCCAGTGCTTGCTCCACAGTATCAGTGGGAGTGATGTACTTGCTGTCAGGGGAGGCTGGGTTTGGTACCATTTTGTATATATTTTTTATATTCCATTATAATGATTATTATTTTCATTTTCATTAAAGCTGTTCTAGTTTATTTTCTAATCAGTCTCTCACCCTTATTCCCTTTGTCTTCTCCTTTGGGGAAGGAGGGGTCTTAACAGAAAGCATCTGTTGTAGGCCTAGAGGGCTGCTCTGATCCTAAACCATGACAATATAGTCAATACTATCAGTAGAATTTACTGAGCAGTTCAATTCACCTTTAAGGAGACATATGAAGTTTAATTCACTATTCTAGACTTAGGTATCTAAAGCCATTTCAAATGACAATGGAAATCTAAATTTAATCCTTAGTCTGAAACTGAATTCTACATTTGGCATGTAGGCTAGATTATGTAGATTTCTTCAATCATTAACAGAGAGAAACAAGGTATCTCAATTGGACAATTTGGAAAGCTCATATGAGTGACAAACTACCTGGAGCTCATTAAAATTTAGTTCATTTCAAATGTTTATTTTAATTTCTTCTTTTCCATAGAGACCTTCTATTTATAGATTTATACAGAACACATATCTGTTCATTTGGTGGTCCATAATCTGGTAACATCTATATTTCTAAAACCATTCAATTCCAATGAGTAATTGCCTGAGCCCAAGGCCAGGTGGAAGAATAAGATATATGCCTACACTATTCAAAACTATTTCCTTCTTAAATAATCTATAGTTCAGTTCCATCAACTAGGGCCTACCTCTGTGTTTTTTAATTATCCTATATTCCTTGTGCTTTTACCTAAGGAACTCAATGCTCACATCACAAAGACTGTGCAGAACTGGTATCTCAGAGCTCCTGAAACAGAACTGTACTAGCGAAGATATTCCTGTGGATGCTCTTCTTGTTCTCTGAATATCCCCCTCGTTAAAACACTCACCTCATGTATAGCTAAAAAGTACCAGCTGGACAAGACACTCATGTCTTTCCTTCCAGAAGAGAACACTTTCTGAAAGTCTACTGAAGAAGACCTATTCTTATCCAGCTGGTGGTTAAAGTGGTACTGATATAATAATCACTCTTCTAAGACACACTTGCTAAGGACTATAGTCTAAATTTAGCATAGTGAATGTTTTTATTCAAAGGCCATGCTAGTCAACAATTTCCAGTGCTGGAAAATATTATGGAGATGAGTGAGAACAGCAAGCTCTCTGTTTTTTTCCAACAACATTAGAAATTACCAGCTCTGAAATGAGACCCAGGCTCCTGGTTAGTCTGGAAATGAAATAAGAACCACCTATTTCTCCAGTACAGTTCTTGAATTAATTCTGGCTTCTGGTTGGAAACATAATTCATTTCCCTTTAATTTTTATGTTCTTGAAAGGTTTTTTGATTAAAACTGGGAGGTGAAGTGACAGGAAGATGCCAACTTCATGCTGCTTGTTTCTTGAGAACAAGCAAATTGCTTCCCTGATGGAGGCCTCATAGGAAAAAGGTCTGTAAGTCTGAGGAGAGGGGGAGAAGAAGAGAGGGAGAAGGAGAGTGACATGGTTTAAGAATAAATCTCTGTTCAAGACAGTACTGGAGTAGTTGTTTAATTTCTATTGGCACCTGTGGGACTTAAGCACATGATTCATATTATACTGATGCTTAAGTTGTTCCCTAAATAGGACTGTGACATAGTGACCCAGCCCCAAAAGTGTATTAATGTATTATATGCAGTTTATAATATGCCAGTAAACCAGAAATAAAAGGACTGCTTGCCAAAAACATCTTATGATATGTAGCTTACAAAATGGTACATTGTAGGTTTACTTCTGTAATTCATTTTTATCACTACAATTCAGCTGATTTCCTGAAAGAAAAGGCGAATGGTATAGAAGAATCAGCACTGCATGATTCCTCTCTACCTAAAGAGATTTATTCTCAAATAAGCTAAAGAGCATTCCTTTTGCATTCTGATAGACAGCAAAGAGCTAGAAGAAAGGCCATGCTAGTCCCAGGGCTCTCAAACAGTAGAGAAATAGATTCCTAAGACGTGGTTTGAGACTTGTGCAACTTTCATCAGAAAATGTAACTCAATTATAACTAAGAAGTGGAAGTACTTTACTCTGGAAGAATAAATTCATTAAGCAGCAACTCATTTCACTAGTTGAGAAATACTGCCCTATGAGACATCTAGGATAATATACATTTTAAGATTTTTTCCTTATTTATATCCATTTCTTTTGTAGGTATTCCCTATTTTAGAATTAAGAACCTTATTCTTTTGCTTAGCTGGAGTATGACTTGCATTGACATGAAGTCCAGAATTCAAACTGATTAGATAAATGTGTGGGAGTACATGACATATATTCAAGCAAAATAAAATAAATTAGTGTTGCAAGGAAGTTTGTCACAGGGTCTATAGGCTAAAGGAAATAGGGGATTGAAAGATATGGTGTGCTTTTTGATAAATCAGTGCCTGGTTTAGGGTCTGAAAGAAGATGGAATTGCTCCTTGGGGTGTATTAGGCAATTAATGACTTTCAACTATGTTGTCTCAGGGAAACAAGTCTTGAACTGCTCTTTGTATTGAAAAGCACTGAAGCTGTAAGACTAGAATAGCAATAAAGGCAGACATCAGAGCTGAAGAAATGCAAATAGGTAGGTAAAGATGTGCAGGAGATTAATATAAGGAGGCCATCCTGTGTAAATGGAGGCAGTGGTTGAAGGAGATCAGAGCATGGAGTGTTCTGGTTGGAGAATCAAAAAGCAGGAGTGTGACTCGAATATGGGGATGAAACATGGGAGACAAATTCCATTTGAGAGCATGGTAATACCTTAGAGTAAGAAATGCATAGACATTGTGATGAAAAATACTATAACCTGTAAGTGGGTATCATTGCTATAGACCCCTCACTTAAGTGCAAAAAGAGCATAAGCCCTGTTACCATCCATCTCTGTATTCAATAAGACTTTTTTTGCTGAGTTTGATTCAGAGCACTGAGACTTCAAGAGGATCAAAGTATACCATCAATGCAGTTTTATGAAATTCCTACAATTATCTTGATTTAAGGAGGTAGTAAAAATGACTGTGTTATAAAAGTAATCTCTTACATTCAGTCCAAAAGCTACAGTACTGATGAGCTATGACAGTAGTGACAACATCTGAGTCCCTTATCACTTACTCTCAGATAATGGGAAGAACACTTCAATGTAGTCCACAAATATTTCTGTGAAAATAAATTCATCAAAAGAATAGTGAACAAAATATTCCAAAGGTCTGGAAAGAATTACCAAGGAAACAGGGTTCGACATGGAGTACTGAGGGCCACTTAATACATTATACATATAT